>OW028585.1:32399719-32527219 GCA_932294295.1 Alitta virens
TTTAATAACTTAATTGGAGATAGATAATTAATTAAGTGATATTAATTATATACCTAGCATTGAAATATAATAAAGATATTTTTAAGGATGTACAGTTTTATTGCAACTAGTCTTGAGACTTAGTCAGTCTATATTACCAGCTACCGGAGGCAGGCATAATGATGAGTGGATAAATGTTGCAATCCACACTAAGCTACACATATACCCCGTGAGTGGGGGTCCTTCACTTGCCCTATCATAGACAGCATTTAGGAAGAGTTAATATATTTGTGAGATCAATCTTGTAAAATATGATTTCTTGAGAAACAAAAGGTATTTTTAAAGCTTATTAAATGGGAATTTCCCAATCATCGTTGTCCCAATGCAATAGCCTTGCTATTTTTTGTGATATTTTTTTGGATGAGATGATCACGTGTTCAATTATTCTATCATTGTTTCATAACGATTGTCTATTTTGTTTGATGTAATGTTTTTGCTAGTGCAAAGATAGATAGATAGATTAGATAGATAGATATATTAGATAGATAGATTAAATAGATAGATTAGATAGATACATTGGATTAGATTAGATTGATAGATTAGATAGAGATAGATTGGATTCGATTCTATTGATAGATTAGATTGCTAGATTAGATCGATTAGACACATAGATAAGATAGTTTAGATAGATGGATTAGATAGATAGATTAGATAATTAGATGAGATTTGGACTAGGATTAGAATTAGGATAGGATTGATTGATTGATTGATTGATTGATTGATAAACCTTAAAAGACAAGTACTTGCAGTACTTTCTACAGGGTTGACTAATTGATTTATGAGACAGGAATCCACACCATGTTACACATTTACCAAATGGGTGGGATCTTTTACTTGCCTGAACAGACACTGAGTTACAAGACACCTCCATTTTAACATCTCATAAAAGTCAGGTGTGACTTATTCAATCACAAAACAAAATATTGTTAAAATATGCTGAGTCATGTATAAACCCCAATTCAGTCATCATCATTGATCATCTGTGCAAAATGTTGCTGCTGCAACATTAGCATCTTCTGAAACCACGCCTAAATAGCAAAGTCTAACAGTGCATCAAATGATCTTTTTTGATTCTATTAGAATTGCAACTTTCACCTGTGTGCTATTGCAGAGAATTTGCATGATTAAAATCTCTCTGTTAAAAACTATAGATTAATTTAATATGAAAAGCATACAAAGTTTTCCTAGTGGTCTTAATGGTGAAGAACATTGCAATTAAAATGGAACCTCTCCATTAAGACCAACCACCCTTAGTGTGAATTCTTAACTGGTCTTAATAGTAAGGTGATCTTAATTGTGAGGTGGCCATGAAACTAGGTTCCACTCAGTGAGTTAGTGAATACTGTATAATTGCATATGCTCCTAAAAATATATGAAAGATAATTCATATAAAAAAATGATCATGGTGTGAATAATATTTTCTAAGTAATAGAATATCTAAATAGTTGAAATATAACAATCGGGCAAATTAATATGCATGCAAAAACTCAGCAATAAATCAGTCAATCAAGTAGGCAGCAGTCAATCAACTTTCGGAAAAATCAGTCAATAATAAATCAAGCAAGCAACTCCAATCAAGTAACTTTTCCTCACGCTTAATTATCGATTATATAATCTGGCTATTTTATGCGATTATTTTTTCGAAATTAGGATCAATCACCGGTGATCAACTGCCACTAATAGTCATCCCATATTATTGACGTTTATGGAGGAAATCATGAGAAATTTGCGTGTTTGGACAGCTCACGGTATAATGCCTGGAATATCTTGACATTGTAGAAATAACTTTGACCGAGGTGGCATACGGCAATAAACGAGAGAGGATTAAGTGTGTTCATCGCTATTAATATCTTGGATATATGCTGCAATGTTTGGATTTATTTGTTAATTATCAATATCGACTCGATAAATAATTAACAATGCATGCCGGAGTGGGCGAAGTTGACTATAGTCCCCCTTTGTCCAAATGGGAAAGGGTATGTATTTGGTTTATTTATTTTTGCACAGTAGAACCTCGCCATTAAGACCACCCTTGGTGCAAATTTTATTGGTCTTAATATTAAAGTATAGTGAAGTGGTCTTGATAGTGAGGTGATCTTAATAGTGAAGTGGTCTTAATAATGAGGTGGCCTTAATAGTGAGGTGGTCTTAATAGTGAGGTAGGTGGTCTTAATAGTGAGGTGGTCTGTAGTCCCATTCTATAGAAGAAACAAAACACTTTCAAGTTTAAGCTTGAACACAAAATTATTGTCACATGAAATTTAGCATTCGCCAGATTGAGGCGTCTATTTAAAGAATATTATTAAGCTCATTATTATATTTCACACGAGGCATATCAAGCATGGCGACCTATTTTATTGTGCATTTTTGTGACGCTGAAATTGAGCGTGCCTGTATAAATAGCCCGATTATGATTTTACAAGTTGCGGCGATACATGTAGGTGATTATACGGTTCGCTGAGGACATTATGTCATGGCTGCAATGTACCAGGTCATGCTAGAAGAGATTGAATGGTGCTCAGACTCACATGCTATTTTTTTTCCCACAGAAATATTTAACTTTGCACGATAACTTAACAAGCATACAAACAAAAAATACCTGGAGAAGTTGAGATACGGTGAATTTGTTATGTTAAATAATCTATGATGCAACTATGATAGGATTTTAGCTTAATTTCCATCCGTTTTTAGGTCATTATTTTATTGGTTTTTTTTTTTACCGAGCATATAGAGCGGATCAAAATGGACGGAAATGTCAGTAAAAGGTTAAACTCCAAATTCTAGATCTCTGATGATTTATTGCAAACTACGTTTATTATGATAACAAGTGGGCAAAACATAATAATTAGAAAAATAGGAAAACCTGTTAGAGAGTTGACTTATTGCCAACATTTCTGTTCAAAGTTGATTTGGTATGAAAGACATATGATCGAAAAACACTCGAATGTTATTTTGAATACTGCCATATTCAGATAACTTAAATTGAATATTTACGTATAGATATGCAAATATGGGACTATTTTTAGTTTTTATACTCTATGGGATATTAATGGGACAAACCCAGCTTCATTGTTATTGAAGACTGAGTGAATATTTTGTAATAAACTGACTCATAGCTTGATATAATGAATAACTGACTGACTGACTATGAATGACTTACTTCCTGGCTGACTGACAGCCTAACTTACTAGCTTATTGACTGATTGATTGGCTGATTTACTGACTGATTGGCTGACTGACTGACTGATTGGCTGGTTGACTGACTGACTAAATGATTGACTGACTGACTGTCTGATTGACTAACTGACTGATTGACTGACTGGTTGGCACTAACTGGCTGACTGATGGACTTCCTAAATGGCTGACTGACTGACTGATTGGCTGACTGACTGACTGGCTAACTGACTGACTAACTGACACCTGCCTACTTATTTGTGACGTATAATTGTCTCTTCACATTGTGTCAAATTGTTTGATCAAGGTTTTTTCTGGATTGTTTAATTTTGACTTTGCATAATTATGACAGTACTATAAAATCAAAATATGAAATACAAATGTTATGTAACACAATTGCAAAACTTATCGAACATACATGGTACCTAAGCAAGTAGATATATATATATATATATATATATATATATATATATATATATATATATATATATATATATATATATATATATATATATACTCAATTGTCTTCAGTATTACTTACAAAGCAAAATACTTGATCCATATTTTGATGTTCAGTGCATCTACTCATCTGGCAAATTATGATCAATAACTTATATTATTGGCCGCATATGATATGTTGGCTAATGAGCATCATTGTTTTACATTTTACCTGCACATATTTTGTCATATCAAAAACCAAACAAGTAGGCACACGAATATAGCTGATCAATAATCTGCAATAATAGCTTTTTTTTCTTTTCTTTTGTGGACAAATCGTACAGAAAATAATATGTTATGTTTTTGTATAGTGTCAAAATTCAGTATCAAAATATTTATTGATTGTTACATTTTTGGAATTAATTATTGAAAGTACTAACATTCAATTACTAAGCTATATACAATGGCTGTCAGTTTACCTGTTAAATTTTATATTTATTTTGTATGTATGATATACAGCAAATCATTCCAAATATTAAGAAATTAAGGAAGTTCCAACCACGAATTTTCTTGCGAACGATTTTCCCCAGCTTCTTTTGCCTTGTTGTCTGCAGTTAACACGAGGTGTCGTCTATGTAGTAGAGGTATCGCCAATCCACCTGGTGTTAATATCACCATTTACCAAATCTCAGGTTCTCGGGAGAACTTTCCAGTTGCAAGTTACCTGCTTTACAAATTAAATTAAGAATAAATAAATAAATGAATAAAATGATAAATGAATAAAAGAAATAATTGTCCGTCCCAGTGCATCAAATGCTGTTCTGACTTATGATATGAAAAATTATTATTTATTTACCACAGTAACGCAACAGTTATTAGTCGAGAAAATTCACACATAAATGTACTTTATAGAATGTTATTGGAAAATAGTGTGTTCAAATTAACATGTTCATATTGTAATTTTTGTTAGATAAATAATACCTCAATTAGGCTAAAATATTTGTACTATTACAATATTACAATATTGAGTGTGAATATTATTTTACAATTGAAGTTTTATAATAACACCTGCCTTGGTGGAGCTATGATGCCTTGATAATGAGGTGGTCTTAATAGAGAGGTAATTGTATACCTTAATAGGTCTAGAATTTAGTGATCTTAGTAGTGAGTTTTGGATGCCACAATTATCAAAATTCATATGAAATTATTGAAATTCAAATTCACCCTCAGCATATTCATAGAAATTCTGCGTCATGAAATGGGGTCACACTTTTACCCCGTTCCCTTTAGAACTTTACCCTCGGCCTTTACAGTCTTATTTGAGGCTTTCATTTAACCCTTTTGTACTCATTGCTTATGTGCGCATGCCCGCGCATGCGTACTGAGCCTAAGATCTCACAGGGGTGACGAAATTTATAAGTCTCTGAAATCCTTCCCGAAATCTCATGAGACCTCACGTTTGGCGAGACTAATTTGCAAACATAGATTTTCCCCCAATATGAATCACAAAACTAAGAGTATCTCAGGCATGTACAATGAGTGCGAGTACTTTCAACCCCATCTCATCATTATGTCTGCTAGTGTTATCACTGGTTAATAAGTCAACTGTTATTTACACGATATGTCAATTTATGATTTTGGTTTAGTGCAGTATAGAAAATGTATGCCCATATTTGGCGGCCATTAAAAATTAAATGTTATCAAATATTTCACAAGTTTTAAGTTCTAGCACAATTAAAATAACATTTTTGGGGGCGATAGCTCCCAAGAAAAAGCAAAACTAAACGCTGTCTTTACCATGAAGATAAAACTACATTAGTTTGTGACGTCATAATTACATTTCAAGCATTTTACTTCATAGGCCTGGCAATGAGGCTTGTTAAATATGGTCTTAAAATTTGGGTCCGCTATACTGCACTTTTTCCTATGATTTATAACTGATAATATTTTGTTTATAATCAAGTTTTATTATCACCCATAAAGATACTACATAAATTTTACCATAATCATATCACAAATATTGCAAACAACGCCACATGCCCATACAACACATGCTAACAAGCTTAGCTTCTGCCACTTTTACCCTGTGTGAGCTCGGGTCATATACCCCCGGTTTAAATTTGAGCAGAGGAGGTGCCAGCATAGCGCCCTGCCATACCCCATGTGGCCAAGAGGCTATTACTCATCGCGTGGGACGTTACGCGTGTCACCGTGGTGCCACGTGCTATGACGTCATCACAGATAACATGGATTTATTGCCGCTAGGGGGCTAGCAGATTTTACTTTGCACCAAATTGGACAAAACAACACAAAACCTGGACAATAACGAAGTGCAATGACATTGTCAAGTCCACCAAAAACAACTCATCATATCAACTAAGATTTATTATAATATTGAACCTATCATGTAGCAACATTTATGATGTACTAGGGAGACATAGTGATGAGATGATAAAGATAAGAATTTAATTAAAACAACACAAAAAGATAAGAATTTATGTAAAACAACACAAAACCTGGACAATAATGAAGTGAAATGACATTGTCAAGTCCACCAAAAACAACTCATCACATCAACTAAGATTTATTATAATATTGAACCTATCATGTAGCAACATTTATGATGTACTAGGGAGACATAGTGATGAGATGATAAAGATAAGAATTTAATTAGAAATTACTTAATAGAGAAATAATTTTAGCAAATTATGTTTGTGTAATTTAGTCTAAATTACATGAACAGAATTTGCACTTTTTATTATTTCATTTTAAACACAGCTTAGTTTCGCTATTAAGGCCACTCTTGGTCAAATATTTTAGACCTTAATGGTGAGATGGTTTGTTGCAATAATGAGGTGGTCTTAATAGTGAGGTGGTCTTTATTGTATGGTGGTCTTAGTAGTGAGGTGGTCTTAATTAGTGAAGTGGTCTTAATAGTAAGATGGTCTGAATAGTAAGGTGGTCTGAATAGTTAGGTGGTCTTAATAGTAAGGTGGTCTTAATAGTCAGGTGGTTTTAATATTTATTTATGTTGTATATTTACAAACTATGGAAATTTCTGCCAATTCTAAATATAGGATGATTTCTTTGGTCACAGCCTTATCACACTTGTGTGCCCTTCCACCAGCCTGATTACCCCTTACATGATAGATGTATTCACGGGCAGGGCACGACAAATGGTCCGTGATCTTACCCCATTTGTAGCAAAACTGGTAAGGACAATACCACAATTGGCAAATATATGAATGATATTGCAATATTTCATGTTGTACAGAATATGCAATTAATAATAAAAATCAAAACAAATGGCATATTATAGAAGATTGATTGTTCTACTGTACAAATAAATACATGTAATAAGCTAAATATAATATATGAATAAGTTATGAAGCAGGAAATTTGAAACATTCTATTTTATTTTATCCTAACTTTCAAGTTTCATTTTATTGCTAGATATGGATCGAATTTCACTGTCAAGGTTAAGCTTGAGTTCTCCAATTTGTGTAATAAAATTTAACGATTATTTACATGTGAAGGTTTTCTGTAATCAGTATTCCCATCATTGTGAATGCTTAAGGTAGGGGATGTGGGAATTCCATAATACCTGTACATGCTAAATCGATTTGTGTAATCGATTTTGTTTAATTGAATCTAGAATCGAATTAAAATAAACTAAAAATACTTCACATTTACAGATGTACTGAAATTCAATCGGTCTAGATGCAAATTTGATTTGAATTGATGCGAAACTTTTAGTTGTGAAGTGTTGATGGACAGCTGAATTTGTTTAAATGTTAAAATGTAATCATTTTATCCGATTAGTAAATGTGTAATCCTACATGGCAAAACCTCGCCGTTAATGGTCTTAATGGGGAGGTGATTTCACAGTCACTCAGTCAGTCACTCAGTCAGTCACTCAGTCAGTCACTCAGTCAGTCAATCAGTCAGTCACTCAGTCAGTCACTCAGTCAGCCAGCCAGTCAGCCAGCCAGTCAGTCAGTCACTCAGCCAACTAATCAGTCAGTCAGTCACACACTCACTCAGTCACTCAGTCCGTCACCCAGCCTGTCTGTCAGTCAGTCAATCAGTCAGCCAGCCAGCCAGTCACTCACTCAGCCAACCAGCCAGTCAGTCAGTCAGCCAGTCAGTCAGCAAGTCACTCACCCAGTCAGTCGGTCAGGTGAATATTCAGCCAAACAAAATCATAAATCAATATATAATGCAGGGGGATCCATTGCAACCTCTTATACATAATTCTGGACACTATGTACTTACAACTTGCAAGAAGCAAGTAGCACAGCCAGGATGCTGCTATGAAGGTATATGGGCGTACTTCCCACAGAGTAGGCCTGCCTGCCATGCAAATGACCTCATAAGTGACTAACTACTAGTGACTAACCATTAGGGATGACTAACTGGTGAAGTGTTGGGAAAGTTACAATATAAGAAGATAGTGTGTTTTGTGTCAAAGATTATATTGGAACTTGTTGACACGTAATTTGTTCACACATGTTTTAAAGTTTCAAGTCTATACAGTTTATTTGCAGTGTTTCTGTAAAGATTACACAGATAGTGCTCACAATGTTTTTGTTTATTGATATAAGTATCTGCAGTGAATGTTAACAGTAAAAGTTACCACTATGTGTTAAAAGTGTTAACACTTAGTGTTGAAGCAATCATGACATGCAGATTGGAATTTATAGTGTTAAAAATATGTATTTACATTAAGTTTTAAGTGCAAAAATGAACCTAGTTGGCAGTTAAACAGTTATTATTAACAGTTAGTGATAACCGTAAAGTTTGCATAAGTTTAACTGTAAACTGTTGCAGTAAACAGTTGACAGTTCAACTTCACAATTTACACAGTATTTACTGTTTACAGTAAATTACTAGAGCATGTATTCACTATTGAAATATAGTGTCTATATTTAATTACAATATATAATTGATATTGAAATCTCACAGTGAATTCTCTTTATATCACAGCTAGCTCACAGTGAGTTGGCACTACTCACAAGTACTCACAGTGACTAGATTTACTCACAGTGACCAGATTGTTGCTCACATTGGCTGTGACACGGCAGTTCTGCAGGCAGCTGTCTTGCAGCAGCTTGGCGCATGGGCAGCTGCTATCTCACCACTGTCTCATGCGAAATTGTTCATTTCAAAACATGCGCTCGTTCCCATAGTAACACTTTTGCAACACATTTTTCTACCGTTTTTTTGAGAGTTTAGCTCATAGGGAGTGTTTGGATGTAGCCAGCGATGGAAGTCACTTAGGTAAGTGAATATAATTACTATTTTTCATTACAATATGTATATATATATTGTGTTATGGTACTTATACAAATTTTGTAGTTTGGTTAATTTCCAATCCATCGATAGTAAAAAGAAAATTTGTATTGGATTCTGACATTTCATTATGTGATTTGATATAATATAACTAAATGTCATATTTATCATTTATATTAATATTTCATAAATAATAATTTTACCCTCAAATGTAACCGCATATCCCACAATAACATTTACAAATATATATCTTTATTTCGTATATTAACAGTTATAATTTAGTTTCTGCAGTAATTACAAAATGTTATAAATACAGAAATTATGCAGTTTAGTGCTGTGCTATACGTGTTTGGCGAGCTATGAAAAAACTACCTTATGCTGGAATGTTTTTTATTTTTGTATTTATAAAAGATATTGTTTTGCTAGTACAGTGGAACTTTGCCATTAAGACCAAAAATATTCTGGTCTTAATAGCGAGGTGGTTTTAGAAATAAAATGTTATAGTAGGAATATATTAGTTGTCCGAAATACAGTCTTAATAGTGAGGTGGCATTGCATAGATTAATTTAGAAGTTTCATAGCTCAGTGTGTATGCAGTGCACTACATGGCCAAATGTGCCACGCGCATTTTCCATGAGAAGGATAAACGCATGGTTTTTAGCTAATTATAATGAGGCAAAAACCATGCGTTTTCCATGCGTTTATCCAAACGCATGGAAAACGCACATGGCACAATTGGCCATGTAGTACAGCTATAGAATAAATCATTTATAATTCATTAAGAGTAACAATAGATTTTGTACATATTTTCAGACGAGCACCTGTCTAAGCCATCGGTTCAAGGACCCGTTTTTTACTAGGCACAATTGACTCGCTGTGGGATTATGGGAAGGCATTATGAAAAGGAGTGAACGCACTAGTGATTTGATGGATATACGAAAGACTGGAGAAGTTTATATACTGCAGGATTAGTTGACTGAAGATATTGCAGTGGACGGATTGACTAGAGGACGTTTCTTTTGTGGACGGTTTGCATTGCGGTCTCATTAAACACAATTATATATTGAAGTATTGCATTGGACGGATTGACTAGAGGACGTTTCTTTTGTGGACGGTTTGCATTGCGGCCTCATTGCTTATAGACAATTTAAAACAAGTATATTCAAGTATTGCATTGGACGGATTGACTAGTGGTCGTTTCTTTTATGGACGGTTTGCACTGCGGCCTAATTACGTAGAGATACCCTATACAATCCAGTGTATTGAAAAGTATTGCATTGGACGAATTGAATTGCGTGGACGTTTCAATTGAGGACGCTTTGGAGTGTGGCCTAATTGATCAGCAACTTAAAGGGCATGAATTGGTCATTCACATGCAAGTGGACATGCTGAACAGGGGTCAATTACTTTCATCAATACAGACCTGTGATAATCATGAATTAAACATGCAGCAATTAATCAATTTGACATAACAGCCCGCTATTCAATACACAAAAAAATTGAATTTAATTAAATTAATTATAAACTTGTATGACTAAATTTGATGATGGACAGCACTCAGCAAGTGATATAGTTGAATGAGTTTTATCTAGATCAATCATTAATCAACAAAATACTGGAACTAAATACATACTTTGAGTTCATATACATAATTCATAAACAATATGGCCTAGAGAATCCATGCTTAGCACTGTACTGAAGTCATTTCATCCAATATTGATAGTTCGACAATACCAGCGTGTATGGAAATTAGCAAATGGCGATATGCATGAGTGAGCAAGAACATTCGAACTACTGGAGCGCCCCCTAGTATCATGCGGCAGATGTTGGAACTATTCATTAGTGCATGGATAGTCGACTCATCTATGTCATAATTCATAAACTGGGCAACTTGTGTTTACTTTCGGATTAAACTGCAATAATATGACACTTAATGATATTAGATTATGATATCAAATTATGATATGGATAGCAGTATATTGAATTGACAGCAAAATTGGATTAAAAAGTGTGAATGCAATCGTGTAACACAAGGAAAAGAAAAATCTAATTTAGTGACAAAAAAGTGAACTATAGCTGTGTACTCTACTAATTCAAGTATATATAACATAAATAATATGTAAATTATACATGTTTGGCTCAGTTCTATCATGGAACATTTATTTGTAAAAGTATATTATTATGAGTGTCTAATATATACTGTATAATATCACACAGATGGACAGATTATACATAAGATACAGAAATGAAGTAATACTACAGAAAGAGTTTTAAACCACATAAAGAGTTCCAAGAGTTCTATGCCTACAGAAAGAGCTCTCTTTTCTGCTATACCATTTAATTGAAGGGAAATAGCGCAGGCAGGGCAGGCCTTTTTTCTGGACCAAAAAAACAACAAACTTGTCTTTTGGGAAACATTTAATCCAAGGCCACAGTATCGGACACTAGATAACAAGCAAATTGTCCCAAAAAAGCTCTCAAGAAACTACTGGAGTGTTATTCTTCATTACCAAGACGTGGACTGGATCCAGGACAAGATCCAAATGTGGGTGTTTTTCTATAATGCCTTGATCCCTAGGGAGTAAGTGTGATTTTAGGATCACCAATTCTGGGATTATTTTCAACCGAAATACTTGGTATTACTGAAAGAAGACAGTTTGGTATTACAAACATATATTATTGGATTAATTCTGACAAAATTTAAAGCCAATTATGATCAATATTTAGTGTACAATCTATTGTGGAATATGGAAAATTGGAATTAAAAAATATCATTAGACCAAGTGACAGAATTCTATCGAAAACTGCCTTAATTAAGAAAATACAAGTCTGCAAATCAGAATCTTACACCGTAATTAGAAATTTGCTGATTCACTGGATGGTTTTGACAGAAACCATTAACTTTCTGCATTTCATTATATCAAGGAAATAACTACACATATAAAACCTAATTAACTATTGTCAATATGCTCCAAAAATGAAAATAACTCTTCCACAAAATTAGATGAATATAAAGCATTGAGTTAGCTTTATGGGAAACAAAAAAATCGATAAGTTTTAACATTAGCTAATAAAACAGCTTATTTAGATTATCTAAACTATAGCCCATGTTCACATGTTATGAAATTACATATTTTTTGTTGGATCTGTGGCTTTATATAATCTCCACCTTGTCAATTGATTGATCATTCAAAATACACAAATGTTGACTAAACTGTGTGATCATTGATGGACATTTTCACATGCTTCCATTGTCTCTGTCATGTGATGTATGACGTCACCAAGATGCCCGATTATATGGTCACGTGATGGTAACGATTGTTCTGGTAAATTCCAAGGATTATTATCAATGACAGTGAATTAAAAGGAATGAAAAAGGGAAAAATTGATATGAAAGTCTACCACATAGAGGTTTCATCATTATAGCTGCTACACATGAAGAAATCATTTAGATAGTGATGTGTACTTTGCTCTGGACAATAACACTTGAAGATTAAAACATACTTGAAATTAATAATTATACTGTGCTCAATAAGTTGGCTGCAAGTGCTTTAATTGGCCTACCTTAATTAAGGATAATTTAAGTGTTTGAATTAATTCAACAATCATTCCATTGTGACGTCATCACTTGCCACGTGACCAGAAAAAATTGAACAGATATATCACATGACAATATTGTTAATTATTTCAGTGATATAATTACTTATTTTTAAAAGTCCAATACGTAGGAAACATAGAACTTCTATGGACTTCATTGATATGGGAAAATATTGATGAAAATTCAAGAGAGACTGCAGTTTTATATATGACTCTAATTATCCCAATAATTTTGCAAATGAGTATAATGTACATTGCAAAACGCACTTAAAAGCTAAACAAAGTTTATGAATTATGCGTTTACACAAAACTGATTTATGATTTATTCCAAATATTCACCGTATGTAAGGAAAAACTGCTGAAGTTGTCTATATCTTTCCTAGAAGTGGATTATTGTTTTACAAAAACTTGAATATTATAAAAAGGCAAATTTAAGGCACAAACTTAAATCTATTATCACGTGCTACCTCCTTAAATTTGACCTTAAGAATAGGTAAACAATATTATTATCAAATTCCAAGGAAACTAAATGCCAATTTCTTTAGCTGAATTTCAAGGTGTTTTATAAGGGAGATAGCTAAGATTACAATCCTACACTGCTGTTTGAGAAACTCTTTTCTTGGAATTACCAATTACCAACAATTAAAAAATGTTTTCTGAGCAGTTGAAGATTGCAGTTTAATATTTCAGCTTGAAAACTGACTTCTGAAGGAGAAAATAGTATCTTGCTATGGTACTTGAGCACTGTTTATTGATACAATAAGCTTGTCATTATCGACTTTAGAATTGGAAGAAAAATGGGCATTATATTTTCCAGTTGAAAATGTATGTCATTGACAACTTGAAAATAGATATTTGAAGAGGCTTTTCATCAAGTTATTGATACCAACAGCTTCTTTTTCTAGACTTGGGAATTGGAGTTGTTTTTTCCATACTTTGAAAAAGCTTAAATACATACTTGGGCACTATCTATCGATCAATGCCATAAGTTTGCATTAGGATACCATTGGAATATATAACTCACTACCTACAGTGAGAATAAGTTAATTTATCATATTTTGGATTCGGATACCTTGCGGCAGACGTCAAGATGAACTACAGCGGAGCGGCTACCAACTTGAAGTCGTCCGGAGGAGGGAGTAGCGGGACTGGCGGTAAGCGGAAGATCCAGAACAGCCAGCAGCTCATGGATATAATGGTAAGCCTCCCTACGAAATTTGTATATATTCATTTAAAATGAGTGCAGAAAAAAGAATAAAAAAAAGGTCTGTTGCTGGTATTAGTTCATCAGAGACAACATCAATAAAGTACACCAACAAAAGGTCACTGTCTGTGTGTCTTGCATAATTTATTTCCACCATAATAGAAGTCCTTAGGGTCATACAGCTTTCATGCTGTAGGTTTTGTACTTTGGGGAAAATAAGGATATTTCGTATATGTAGATCTACTGTTCTACATATATGAAGAAATATAAATATTTTAATATCATATTTTGTTAAGTTATTAGGTTCAGTATATCTCATTGTTGACAATCTGATGATTTTGATAAGATTCACAATAAAACTTCACTAATATTAAGACCACATTTGCTAGATTTAGAAGTACTATGATTGCAATAAAGTAGAACCTCGCCATTAAGACCACCCTTGGTGCACATTTGCAGGTCTTTATAGTGAGGTGGTCTTGTTAGAGGGGGTAAAATGTATTAGTGACACAGGAGTCCACAAGTGGGATGTCATTATACTAAAATTGGTCTTAATAGTGAAATTGGTCTTAATAGTGAGGTGGTCTTAATAGAGAGGTGGTCTTAATGGTGAGGTGGTCTTATGGAGAGGTAAAATACAATAGTAAGCATACTATTAGGTCTAATATTAGTGTCTTAATAGCGAAGTGGTCTTAATAGTGTGGTGGCCTTAATAGTGAGGTGTTCACGTTGCAAATCATCAATATGTTTATATAAAAGTTTGACTTATGCAATTGCTTATTATATAAATAATCATTAAACATTATAATTGAACCTGTTTGAACCACCTGCCATAATCTTGTTTATAAACATGTAGTATTATCAATAATTAATGCTCTACATATTTGCCTGTGCATAAATCAATAAAACGTCATATGCAGGTAGTTGAGTGATGACGCTGGGACTCAAGAGTGTTTTTCATGCAAATATTGCACTTCCTTTTTGCTCATTTGCTTGCTTATTTGTCTGCCCATTTGTTTGGATTGCAATTTGTCCGCTTCTTTGTTTAGTTTGCAGTGTGACGAGGTAGAAACTGGTTTTGTCATTGTTAGAGGTGGACATATTGTTGCACCTTGCTGTATGCCTTTTTAAAGGTAGACTAAGATGTTGCATGTACTATTGAGGAGAGGAGAGGAGAGGAGAGAAGAGGAGAGGAGAGGAGAGGAGAGGAGAGGAGAGGAGAGGAGAGGAGAGGAGAGGAGAGGAGAGGAGAGGAGAGGAGAGGAGAGGAGAGGAGAGGAGAGGAGAGGAGAGGAGAGGAGAGGAGAGCCACACAATTTACCTATGTTGAGGATAGGATAGGATAGGATAGGATAGGATAGGATAGGATAGGATAGGATAGAGGACAACTGAAAGACAAAACTGAGATAGGATAGGATAGGAAAAATAGGGAAAAATAGGGTAGGATAGAATAGGATACGATAGGATAGGATAGTTTAACTAAAAGACAGAATTTAAATCATTAACTGATAAAATGCAATAAATTTGCATTATCTTTGCATACTGTTTGTCAACCCCTTGTTGGTCTATGATGTAATCATTTTCAAACATTTACACCAGTAATTAATTCTTGTGTGGCCTCCCAGTAATTGCTGTGTATGCAAGATAAAATCGTGTACTATATTTCAATCATCATGTATTTATATTATCTATCACTCTTCTAAAACAATACACCAGTTGGGTCAGTGGTCATACTAGGGCTTTGGTCTTTGACCCATTGACCTGCCTCATTGACCTATGTCTCATTGACGTGCCTCACTGACAGCAAGGTGCTTGTCTCACTGACAGCCTGTCTCACTGACATTGCAGGATATGCCAAGTATGAGTGTTATTGTAATAGCCATGTGATTTGAGACTACTTGACATGGGTAGTTCTGCAATTATCATGACAACAATAATGGCCTTAATAATATTAGCACGGCTTATTTTGTGGGTAAGGAATCTGTGATTATCTGTCTATCTATCTATCTATCTATCTATCTATCTATCTATCTATCTATCTATCTGTCTATCTCTATCTATCTATCTATCTATCTATCTATCTATCTATCTATCTATCTATTAATATTAGCATGACTTAGTTTGTGGGTAAGGAATCTGTGATTATCTATCTATTTATCTAACTATCTATCTATCTATCTGTCTATATCTATCTATCTGTCTATCTCTATCTATCTATCTTTTTCTGGACTATGCCTAAGCACTTGTAATATATTATGTGGCTTGTAAATGACTAGTTTCCAAAGGCAGATGTAATGATTACACGATGAGCATCACATGGGTGGGATCTTTCACTTGCCTTAGCATAGGCACCGAGTCCAAAGCACCTCCAATTTAACGTCACATGCGATCGACATCCAACTGCTGGGATGTAGCTCATGAAGAGTGCCCGTGCCGGGGTACAAACCTTGGACCTTCCGCAGAACTGTCCAATATAAAAGTGGCAGATGCCTTAACCCTCAGGCCACCCATGTGCTGTCTGTGTATGTCTTTGTCTGTCTGTCCGAGATGTAGTCTTAGCTTTCTAATCCCGATGCATTCGCAAATTGTGCCATTACAGAGACTCGTTAGCCCTCTACAAATACTGCATGGGCTTAGTTTTATGCTGCCATTAGAAGGACATGTAGCCGCATATATCTCTTGGTATATTTGCCAACTCTTTCATTTGGGCCCATCTTATACATTGGGGAGATTTTGTTTGGTAAGATATTAGCATAGCTGATGACTCACTGGCATAAAAGAGTGGAGCTCAACTGTAAAACCACCTCACTATATATTTAGACCACCTCACTATTAAGACCACCTCACTATGAAGACCACCCCACTATTGAGACCACCTCACTATTAAGGCCAAATCACTATTAAGACCACCTCACTATTAAGGCCACCTCACTATTCAGACCACCTTACTATTAAGACCACCTCACTATTAAGACCACCTCACTATTCAGACCACCTTACTATTAAGACCACCTAACTATTCAGACCATGTACTATTAAGACAAATGAAAACACCTCACTATCAAGACAGCTTCACTACTAAGATACATTCACTATAAGTCCAAATGGTGTGGACTCCGAGCAGCCTTATCATCTCATCATTATGTCTATCTCCTGTAGCTGGTCATACAAACGAAGTTTAAGACCAGAAGCATTGACTAATATAGATACAATCAAATATCATGGAATACAAGCCAATTAATTTCTCAAATTGTATTAAGATTAAATATAATAATTATCAAGAATTAGAACCCATTTCTTTGAAATACTTGACCACTTTTCTTAAACCACCAATTAAATTCTGCAATTCTACACAAGAGCAACTAGAAATGATTCCGACAAAAGAAAGCGTGGGCAATGAATCAAGAATATTTCCCTCCATTTCGTAACCTTGTACACGTCACAATGACAAATTAATCACCTGATGCATGAAATGAGAAAGTGGTGCATTGTGACATCACCTAAGGATCAGTGACGTCACAATCGTTATCTCCAAATAAGGTAAATTGATGGAACAGTACAGTGTGATAAATTATAGTGCTTGTTCACAATGGAACCTCGCCATTAAGACCACCCTTGGTGCAGGGCGGGGGCCTAGCTCAGAGGTAGCGCTCTGGGCTTCCAACCGCTGGGTCCCGGGCTCGATTCCCGGGCTCGATTCCCGGTTGAGCCTAAGTTGGATGGCTGTTTCATCCTTCGTCTCATTGCCATGGTCTCTGCCTGTCCTAATTAGCCCTACTGGTGCAGAAATACAGGACGTAAAGCCCTAATCACCCACCCACCCTTGGTGCAATAATTATGTCTTAATAGTGAGAAGGTCTTGATTATGAGGTGGTCTTAATAGTGAGGTGGTCTTAATAGTGAGGTGGTCTTAATAGAGAGGTGGTCTTAATAGTGAGGTGGTCTTAATAGTGAGATGGTCTTAATAGTGAGGTGGTCTTAATAGTGAGGTGGTCTTAATAGTGAGATGGTCTTAATAGTGAGATGGTCTTAATAGTGAGGTGGTCTTAATAGTGAGGTGGTCTTAATAGTGAGGTGGTCTTAATAGAGAAGTGGTCTTAATAGTGAGGTGGTCTTAATAGTAAGTTGGTCTTAATAGTGAGGTGGTCTTAATAGTGAGGTGGTCTTAATAGTGAGATGGTCTTAATAGTGAGATGGTCTTAATAGTGAGATGGTCTTGATTGTGAGGTGGTCTTAATAGTGAGGTGGTCTTATGTATGTATGTATAATTTATTTAAAGTCGTATATGGTCAGATTACATGGTAATCAAAGTTACAAACTTCTGTACGACAAAAAAAAAAAAAAAAATATATATAAAAATGGAAGTAAATAAATAAAATCAAGAAGTAAGAAAAGTCTTTAAATCAAAGAGTCCGTCAAATATGTGATGTCAGGTTCATGTCATGTTAGGTTCATATGATGTATCCTTGTCGGTATAAATTTCCGTAGTTTGATATTCATCTTCCGATCCTGCACCTGAAGGTTAAAATAGATTAATTGTAGTGCTATTCCCTTTTTGACCAACGGATTGATAAAATTAACAATTGAGTTCTTAAATTGAAACTGTTTAGTAGCCATTTAGTGATAGCTGTTTTAAAGGTGTTGAGTGAGACGCTTCTTTTGATCTCCACTGGGATGTTATTCCAAAGTTTTGCCCCATGATACCTGAACCTATTCTTCCCGTATGTGACTATTGAAATGTGGAAGTGACATTCTTTCATTGTCTCTCATTTCATACTGTGAGTTTTGAGCATTAAATATATCAGAGACATATTGTGGTGCCATACCTTTTTTAACTTTATATAGTAATATAGCAGCATTTTTAGTACATCTTTTATATACACTAAGCTGCATTTCTTAGTAGTAAGGCAGTCTTAATAGTGAGATGATCCTAATAGTGAGGTGGTCTTAATAGTGAGGTGGCCTCATTGAGGTATATTTTCAAATATATATCGGCCTATTTTAGCATATACAGGTAATTTTTACCTAAAGTCCACGCGCAAAGAAAGAAAATTCTTAAGGCGTTTGAGCAGCCTTTTCCATGCTTAAATAATTAATGAGTGAAATATCCCCTATAGTCGATGTTTTTGTGCCCATCTGAGAATTTTCTTGACAGGTTCTGTAAATATTTCATCAGCCTGTGTATTCAATTCACGAAACAAAGCATTGTATATTTTTCTTTCAACTGTATTTTTTGCAGAAGTTGTGCTAAATGTCTGTGATGCTCTTATACAGTAAACCTCGCCATTAAGACCACCCTTGATGCAAATTTACTAGTCTTAATAGTAAGGTGGTCTTAGTAGTGAGGTGGTCTCGATAGTGAAGTGGTCTTAATAATGTATGAATGAAGTTGTTTTATATTGAGGTGGTCTTAACAGTGAGATGGTCTGAATAGTGAGGTGGTCTTAATAGCGAGGTGGTCTTAAGAGTGAGGTGGTCTTAATAGTGAGGTGGTCTTAATAGCGAGGTTGTCTTAATAGCGAGGTGGTCTTAAGAGTGAGGTGGTCTTAATAGTGAGGTGGTCTTAATAGTGAAATGGTCCTAATAATGAGGTGGTCTTAATAGTGAGGTGGTCTTAATAGTGAAGTGGTCTTAATAGTGAGGTGATCTTAATAGTGAGATGGTCTTAGTAGTGAGGTGGTCTTTATAATGAGGTGGTCTTCATTTTATAGTGCAATGCATACCTGTATACAACTATTGTTATTCAAACTATTTCAAGAGTATGAGTATAAATTGATATCCCATAAAACATTTATTTGCATTTTGGTCGATTGAATATGAAACAAAGCAGTAGGGCCTATTAATCATAAAGGATATATTTCCTAACACAGCTGGTACAAAGTTTTATGGAATAGATTTATTTGATATCATATAAAATTTAAGACTACTTCATCATTATAACGAGTTTGAAACTTACTTTAGACATTGTAAACAGTTCCAATTCTACAGGACAATTTACAACATAAGTTCACCTCACCATTAAGACCAGTACATTAGCTAAATAGTGGTCTTAATAGCGAGATTCTACTGTAAATTATTTTAATAAAAAACCTCAATAATAAGACCACCAAACCAAGCACCAAGGGTGGTCTTAATAGCGAGGTAACATTGCATAACATTTGCATTAGGATAGCATAATCAAGTAATATCTTTCATAATTTTATTTTGATGATATAACTAGTGATTTTGCCAAAAAAATTCTCCACAGAAGTTAACAAGAATATTCTTTTTCAAAAAAAGAATAGATACCTGGTGTTGTGTATAGAGTGCTAGCAACACTAGGCCTACAATGCAAACACTTTAATACATAGGGAAATCCTGCTTTCGTACAGTTTTGGGAGTACAGCTACAAATGGCACACCATTACAACTGCGATATAAAAGCGCAACTTACAAACCAAATTTGGTGAAGATCCGACCATTAGAAGCTGAGAAAAGTTCGATTATATTACAAATTCAGGCCTCGCAAAAGCCCCCTCCCTGCCTACGCTGCTGCTGCGTTGACCCATATATTTTCAATCCCCAGAGCGTTCGTTCCCCTAAATATACCTGGTCTGTCATAGAACATTGTATGACAGTTCTATACTTGATAAAGGCCTAGGCCCAGGTATAACAATATCACTACTAAAAGTATGGCACCCTTAAGAGTAACTAAGTTACATGCCTTAAATAAGAGACCCCCACGTGCAACCCACTCACAAATGGGCTGTTAAGTACAGTGGTCATGTGACCCTGATGTCATCTTGACCTCTGGGGTCACTGGCCCCAGCTGGACATTAGGGTAAATAACTATGAACAATGATATTGTGTTTTTATCTGATGCTAGGGAGATATGATGGTATAAAAGAGGAGAGGAGAGGAGAGGAGAGGAGAGGAGAGGAGAGGAGAGGAGAGGAGAGGAGAGGAGAGGAGAGGAGAGGAGAGGAGAGGAGAGGAGAGGAGAGGAGAGGAGAGGAGAGGAGAGGAGAGGAGAGGAGAGGAGATTGAAATGCAATTACTTATAAAAAAAAATACCAAAAAATGCATTTTGGTATCATAATAAAAAACCAAGCCACTACCTGTCCATGGCTATGGGTCACTGCATTTATCAGGATTGTAGTTTACACTTTTTGGAAAACTACATATTTGAAGATAATAAAGTACAAATGAATGTTTTATTCTTGCCCACATAACACTGAAAAGCCTGCCATAAATCCATAAAATAAAGCTGTCAATGATAAATGTTTGAGGCAATTCTCGCTTGAAAGTCAGGAAGTCATAAAATTGATCCTACTTCCAAACAAAAAAATACAACAACAAAATATGAAAGAAAAACAGTGCACTTGTCTCAAAATATAATCAATAAATGAGGTATTTAAGTACATTTTGTTACCAAAAAGGTCTTTAAAATTGATTTGTTCTATGCAAAAACATGCTAAATCTTGTCCTTGAAAGGGACAAACTTGTATCAAAGGCTGAGAAGAACTGTTTTAAGTGAAGCGGATAAGATATTGTATCTACAGCAAAATCTCAGCATTAAGATCACCCTTGGTGCAAATATTACTGGCCATCCAATAGTGAGGTGGTCTTAATAGTTAGGTTTTTTCTCAAAATAGAGTAGATTGTGTATAAAATACAGTGGTACCTCGCCATTAGGACCATCTTTGATACAAACTGGACATTAATGGTGAGGTGGTCTTAATGTAGTGGTATATTGCACATGGTTACATTATGTAAGACACAGGTTGGTTCAAAATATGGTAGTCTTAATAGTGAGGTGGTCTTAATAGTGAGGTTGTCTTAATAGTGAGGTTGTCTTAATAGTGAGGTGGTTTTAATAGTGAGGTGGTCTTAATAGTGAAGTGGTCTTAATAGTGAGGTGGTCTTAATAGTGAGGTGGTCTTAATAGTGAGGTGGTCTTAATAGCGAGGTGGTCTTAATAGCGAGGTGGTCTTAATAGCGAGGTGGTCTTAATAGTGAGGTGGTCTTAATAGTGAGGTGGTCTTAATAGTGAGGTGGTCTAGATAGTGAGGTGGTCTTAATAGTGAGGTGGTCTTAATAGTGAGGTGGTCTTAATAGTGAGGTGGTCTTAATAGTGAGGTGGTCTAGATAGTGAGATGGTCTTAATAGTGAAGTGGTCTTAATAGTGAAGTGGTCTTTACAGTGAGGTGGTCTTAATAGTGAGGTGGTCTTAGTAGTGAGGTGGTCTTAATAGTGAGGTGGTCTTAATGGTGAGATGGTCTTAATAGTGAGGTGGTCTTAATGTTGAGATGGTCTTAATAGTGAGGTGGTCTTAATAGTGAGGTGGTCTTAAGACTGAGGTGGTCTTAATAGTGAGGTGGTCTTAATAGCAAGGTGGTCTTAATAGCGAGGTGGTCTTAAAAGGGAGGTGGTCTTAAAAGCGAGGTGGTCTTAATAGTGAGGTGGTCTTAATAGTGAGGTGGTCTTAATAGTGAGGTGGTCTTAATAGTGAGGTGGTCTTAATAGTGAGGTGGTCTTAATAGTGAGGTGGTCTAGATAGTGAGATGGTCTTAATAGTGAGGTGGTCTTAATAGTGAGGTGGTCTTAATAGTGAGGTGGTATTATTAGTGAGGTGGTTTAAACATTTAGTTTTACTGCATAGCCCATTCAATGTGTTGGATATAAACAAAAGGCTGGTGTGTTCCACAGAAAATTGCACACGGCGAAAACATTGCATACTATTATGACATCGTAATGAATAATTTACAGTATACCGTATTTCCGATTGCTCTGTTTTTGCCCATGGTACCATAAACTCTTTCAGCCAACCGACAGATTTTTGGTGCAGTGTTATATCTATGGAGATTCATCAAAACACTCTTAGAAGATTATATTCAGGGGTAGGATTTCGATATCAGAATGACTAGTATGAGCACTACTACCTGCCACTAATATAGCAATATAGCTGTCTACTGTTAGCCTTAAATGAAGCCTTGACTGAAGCCTTGACCAAAGCCTTGACCGAAGCCCTAACCGAAGGCCTAACTGAAGCCTTAACCGAAGCCTTGACCGAAGCCCTAACCAAAGCCTTGACCGAAGCCCTAACCGAAGGCCTAACTGAAGCCTTAACCGAAGCCTTGACCGAAGCCCTAACCGAAGCCTTGACCGAAGCCTTAACCGAAGCCCTAACTGAAGCCTTGACCGAAGCCTTGACCGAAGCCCTAACCGAAGGCCTAACTGAAGCCTTACCGAAGCTTGACCGAAGCCCTAACCGAAGCCTTCACCGATGCCTTAACCGAAGCCTTAACTGAAGCCTTGACCAAAGCCCTAACCGAAGCCTTAACCGAAGCCTTAACCGAAGCCTTAACTGAAGCCTTGACCGAAGCCCTAACCGAAGCCCTTACCGAAGCCTTAACCGAAGCCTTAACTGAAGCCTTGACCGGTGCTTTGACTGAAGCCTTAACTGAAGCCTTAACTAAAGCCTTAACTGAAGCCTTGACTGAAGCTTTGACCGAAGCCTTAACTGAAGCCTTGACCGAAGCCCTAACCGAAGCCCTAACCGAAGCCTTAACCGAAGCCTTAACTAAAGCCTTAACTAAATCCTTGACCGGTGCTTTGACTGCAGACTAAAATCTTAAATTCGTTGGAGTTCTTGGGTTATATTATGAGTGGTATGTAATTGAAAAGCATGGGTTTATAATTTTGCCTCCCGTTAGTAATTAATAAGTAATTTTATCGGAGCTCATTCCAGCTAGCTATTGCTAGTCTTGGCTTATTTATAGCTTTAGGAGATGGGTGGAGCTGTCTTCCCTATAAACACAAAATGTTTTCAACATACTGCACATGGCATGTTGAGGAAATATTTATTAAAGAAATATAACTAATAATATACTAGTAATGTAACAGTTACAGTAACATTTTATAATGTAACTGAAGCCTTAACTGGAGCCTTAACTGGAGCCTTAACTAAAGCCTTAACTAGAGCCTTAAATGAAGCAGACTATCATGATAATCTGGTTTGGTAATTTTATTCATGATATTTCTGCAGGCTTTTCTAGGGTCCACACTTTTATAATGTGACAATATTTTCTCCATATATTGACATAATGTTAGTTAACATGATAAAATAAATGTCGCGTCAATATTATGGTAATATCTGTGGGGAATATTATTTCAAATATTGCTGCATTTTTTTGGGAATCCATGTCATCACCATGTGACAAGATGTTCTAAGAAAGCGGAAATTTGCCGAGATGTTTTAGCAATCAGTTTTGGGAATATTACTTAAAAACATGACTGGCAAGATTTTTTATGGCCACACTTTAACATTGTGACAACATTAGCCAAATGTTGTGGCTTGAATGTTACAATCTGTTCGTGTTTGCAGAGTTCATTGTACATCTACATACATTTCTGATATAATAATTGCCAGCATGTTAAAATTTGCAACTTCGATACTGATTTAAAGTCCAAACAAAACTCCAACTAAATTCCAGCATTCAAAGGTATATTTCTGCTGATTACTTATAATTATTAAATGCTGCTAAGAATGTGTAGTTTTCCTAAAAATTTCCTTGCAGTTTAATGCAGTTATGACACTTAAAAAATTTCATACATGTTGAGACAAAATATAGTTGATGTTTTCATCCTGTGCAAACTGCTGGGATACAGCGCTGTGCAAGGTTGAACTATTTGACAGACAATGTTTTCTAGCATGAAATGTCTGACAGGTAGAATTCTATAAATTATAGTGAGAATAGAAATTATAGCTAGCACAGATGAGGTATTGCATCAGCGCTTACGATCTAAAAACTTACTTGATTATGAGATTCACTGACAGAGGCAGAAATAATGATGAGATGAACCACTTTGGGGACGCAATCTATAGCAGTGGTGAAAATAGGCTGCCACACACCTTTTTTTTATTTTCCTTATTGTATCAATGTTAAACTTAATTGATGTGATCAATATTAATTTTAGCTGTTTTCTGGCAGTAGTATGATCTGTTATTTACTGTAAACCTTTCAGGATATTTTGATCTAAAATCGTTATTTGTAATAACTTGAATATATAGATAGATGGATAGATGGATAGGATATATAGATAGATAGATAGATAGATAGATAGATAGATAGATTAGATAGAGATTGTTCACACAATATATACAAACTTTACTTCGCTGTTTTCTATATTTACAAGTATAGCATATTATGCTTTGCACCTGTGGTGCAACTTAATATGCATGCCGCATCGGTGCAAAACAAAATATTTAAAAACTGAAAGAATACTTCAGAAATAAAAAAACAGAAGAAAATAGAAAGTGGTACAATAATCTAAAATGAAAAAACTTTTTATTTATCGATATCACATATCAAAATTGTTTGATCGGATCAATAGTATCAAATTCAATTGATTTTGGGATTTGGCAGAATTTAATTCAAATTCCCGTGGAGAAAATACTAGCCGTATTAGTTTTCAAATATCAGATTCAATTGCTTTTGCAAGGATTATGAAACATTTTATTGAAGTATTATTACCAAATCAATGTCAACTTTGCATTATGATTTTAATACAAGACATAAGAAAGTATGTGCTTTGATCATCTTTCCATGTAGAAGTCAATTGTGCAAGAAAATTCCAGGTAATTGATAAAAGTAAATTTTTGTTTAAGATTTATGATGTTTACTATTGTAGCTGGCAATGTACCATTATACATCATTTTATACTGTTTTAGCAGCTGTTTGGTCTTGTGGTAAGACGCTCGCCTGCTCCTCTGAAGGACCCGGGTTCAATCGCAGGCCCAGGCACCTTTCATGAGCAACATCCCAGCTGGATGTCGTTCGGATGAGACATTAAATTGGCAGTCCCTTGTTCTCAGTGTCTATGCTGAGGCAAGTAAAAGAACCCACCCATGGGGTAAATATGTAACATGGGTGTACTCCAACCGTGCCCGGCCCTCAGATTGAACCCACGGGTCCTTCCGAGAAGCAGGCGAATGTCTTACCATTTGACCACCCAGCTGAACTGTATGCAAATGGTTCAAAAACAAGTGAAAAGTTAGCACTTCTGAATTGAAAAGATCAGATATAGTAAAGTTATTATCAGAGCTAGATTTTCATGTTTCACTCGTTTATGTTCCATTATTTAATTTAGACCAGTGATATATGCTATATATTTTCTATTCTGGAAATACAAAATATTTTATTGCCAAGTATTTCACTTGATCCTCAATATTTATTCTGGCAAACTCATTTTCTTTGATGGGGTATTCAGATCCCACCTTCTTGTGGTAGGAGACAGCTCCTGCCTGAAGCACTACTTTTTAGTGCGCATAAAGCTACCGCGTGGCAGTGATGGGCCCCTAGATCATTACGATGGAACTATTTCTTTGGCCTCTATTGCTCAACGACTCGGCGCAAATTTCCGCAGCTTTTTTATGATTAGCCTCATGCGTAATAAAAAAGCAGAGTGTCGCTACAGCTGGTGGCAAACTTACTTCAAAGTAGTGGAACAGTAAACTTCTGAGTAGCAGCTTGCAATATATTTAACTTTTGGAGGTTTTTTTCGTTTTTTTTTCGTTTTCGCTATTTGTTGTCATGTTTGTTAGCGGCCATTTTGGATTGATGAGAAATTCAAGATAAAGGGAATGTTCCTGGAAATTATGGTGATAAACATGGAATATAATATATCGTGACCATTCATAAGAAACTGCCAAGTAACCTACAGTTAGTTTCATTAAAAACGGCCTGACAAATTAAACCTAGACAAAGCTAGACACCCTCTGCAATACGATGCTACCTGCCACTTAACGGAACTGTCGGGCTATAGCAGGCTACTCAGATCTGAAAGCACATACAGTACCATCCAAGAGTTACGCATGTTTTTTAAGCCGACTATAAGCTAGGAGCAGACAGAAGCAGCTGGCTTAAGCCAGTTATAGCTACTGCCAGAAATAGGTTGCTACAGCTGCCTAGAGTTGACCTTATTTTATGGAACTAACTGTACCTCAATGCATTGTCATTGCTGGTGGACAGAAACATACCCACCAGAAAGATTGCGCATGAAAGCATCAGGCCTCCTCGTGGCAAGGGTGGTAACACTGTGGGTGAAGACCTCAAGCCCCAGTGGCCAACACAGGGCTCCGTGCAAAACACTCTCTGTAATTATGCCTGTTTAGCTATCCCATACATGGCCAAATGTGCCACGTGCGTTTTCCATGAGGAGGATAAACGCATGGAAAATGCATGGTTTTTAGCTAATTATAATGAAGCAAAAACTATGCGTTTATCCAAACGCATGGAAAACGCCTGTGGCACAATTAGCCATGTACAAAGCATCGGATGTGAAAAACCTTACAGTTCACGAAATATTACATAAACAAATAACTTATATATTTTTGGAGGTTATTCAAACTGCATTCATGTATCCAGCAGACCTCTTGTGACAGAACTTTTTGCCATCAGAACGGACAATCCAATCACGTGATACTATACTTTTGAAATGGTACCATAAATTGATTCAGTGACACATATTTTCAGGTTGTTGTAAATGGATGATAAATATATATTTTGGACTCAAGGGAGGCCAAAAAGTGTATACACTGCATTGCATATTTTTGGAAAATAATCTGATTCATCAATCAATAGTTTTATATGGTCATGAGTTTAGCTCACTGAATTTTATTTTGATAAGTTTAGATAGATAGATTGGTATATTGGTAGATAGGTAGATAGGTAGAGTATGTATGTATGTATAATTTATTTAAAGTCGTATATGGTCAGATTACATGTTATTCAAAGTTACAAACTTCTGTACGACAAAATAAATAAAAAATAAATAACAAAATATATATAATGGAAATAAATAAATAAACTCCAAAAGTGAGAAAAGTCTTTAAATCAAAGAGTCCGTCAAATATGTGATGTCAGGTTCATGTCATGTCAGGTTCATATCATGTATCCTTGTCGGTATAAATTTTCGTAGTTTGATATTCATCTTCCGATCCTGCACCTGAAGGTAAAAATAGATTGATTGTAGTGCTATTCCCTTTTTGACCAACTGATTGATAAAATTAACAATTGAGTTCTTAAATAGCAGTTTCACGCTTTAGTAGCCAGAGAGGTAGCTAAATAGATAGATAAAGAGATAAAGAGGGTAGGTAGGTAGATAGGTAGGTAGCTAAGTAAATAGGTAGATAGATAAATAGGTAAGGAGGGTAGTTAGTTTCATAAAATACGGTTGACTCTAGACAGCTGTAGCGTTGGATTTGAGTAGCCAGCTATAGCCAGACAGTTTCGTTTAGTGGCAGGTAGCATACTATAGCAGAAGTTGTCTAGCTTTGTCTAGGTTCAATTTGACAGGCTGTTTTAAATGAAACTAACTGTAAATTGATAGATTGGTAGATTGGTAAATAGAGAGATAAATTGCTAAACATAAATTACACTACATTATTGAATTTTCTCACGGAAGCTACGCAATTATATTCGTACGAAAAAAGGAGCCAATTCCTGTTGTCACAACCTTCTCCCTTGGAAACAAGACACTAAAACTTTGATGGGCCTTTTTATTTGTTCAGCTGCAACTCGCAGCTGGATACTGGCAATAAAGGCAAGTTTTATGCCAATTAAAGTAGTTCAATGGCAAGGAGAGAATAATCCACGTGTGAATCTGAGGAGATGATGAGGAACATGAAAAGAGTTTAAGAGAAACTTGAGTGCATTACAAAGCTTTTGAATGTGGCTGACCCAAGCTGTCTGGAGCTATAACTATCCAAATTGATACATTCCCATCTGCGTGTATCCTTTGAATGGCTTAACCTTACCCATTATCAAGCTGATGGGTGGCCTAATGGCTGAGACATCTGCCAATTCCACATCTGCTGAAGGTCCCAGGTTTGATCCCCGGTTTGATCCCCGGTTCCGGCACTCTTCATGAGCTACTATCCCAGATGTCAATCGCATGAGACTTAAAAATTGAAGGTGCTTTATACTCGGTGTCTATGCTGAGTCAAGTAAAAGACCCAACTTATGGGGTAAATGTGTGACATGGTTTTGACGCCAAGACTTTCATCTTATCATTACGTCTGCCTCTGGGCCTCTGGCAAGTGGTCGTGTAAGCTGACTAAGCTTCAGACCCCGTAGCATTGAGACATTGATATTGACATAGAATAGGGCCACGTGCAACAGACATTTGATCCTTTTATTGCAATTATGTTGCATGATATCATCAATAAAGAATGGAATAATTTTTTATGTTCCCGCTAACGTTTCATTTCATTTCCACAGCGGTGATTCGTTTCTCATGAGTATGCAAAAACTTCCGGTGTGTTTAAGGCAAAAATTATTGACATCGAATGCTGTGTGGTATGATTTACATAATCCTTTTTAAAAGGAAACAAAATGAATTCATCGGTGGCAAAATTTCATGCAGATCCAGGTGGCGAATGAGTTCTGTACTGCCGTCTCGACAGTAAAACCCTAAGCCTGAAGAATCATGTTGCCTTCGCAAATTGTTTTTGTCAGTGCACGTGGCCCTATTCTATGTCAATATCAATGTCTTAATGCTACTGGGTCTGAAGCTTAGTCAGCTTACGTGACCACTTGTTAGAGGCCCAGAGGCAGACGTAATGATAAGATGAAAGTCTTGGCGTCAAAACCATGTCACACATTTACCCCATAGGTTGGGTATTTTACTTGACTCAGCATAGACACTTAGTATAAAGCACCTCCAATTTTAAGTCTCATGCGTATCTCATTTCGTATCTGTCACAGGTTCTTTGGGAAATTAGATCTCTATATAAGGAATAATTGGCAATTACTTCGAGCCCCATTGAAGCTTTGTTCAGTGGTTGACAATAGGCTGTTGTCATCTGGAAAATATGTGCCATACAGAGCATGGATTTACAGGATTTAGAGCTATAAGAATTGATAATAAAAGAGGAAATGGGTGTGCCTAAATTTATTGTGTAGCGTATTGTTTTGTTGTGTTTTGCTGTTTTAGCATGGTTCAGGTCATTGTTAGCGATGCTTATTTTATTCGATGATTCATTGTACATGTAAATCAGCATTTACAGTCTGTTTCCTCCAGCAATTGAACAGGCATACCATGTAAGCATTTAAGATTATTATGCCATATTTACGTTGACCCATCTCTGTATGTGCGTGCATGTACGACAGAAAATACGAACAGTAAATTCTGACGGACAAACGTGAACACCGAGTGAAAATTGCACTGTTTGTACGTTTTCAAAATACTCGCATAAGGAAACATTTTTATGTTAAAACAGCTTTCTTCTTTATATTTCACATGTCTAGTTATTTCAGGAGACCTGGCGAAGCTCGTAATGTTTTGGCATTTACTGAAATTTTGAGCCGGTTTCTAAAACTGTTTTTCTGGTATCATTGAAAAAGTACCATTTACTTATCTTGTAGTACTGCTCTGTACAGCTCAGAGGGTGGGTGTGTGAAAGACGCTTTACGTCCCATATTTTCGCACCAGATAGGGCTGATCAGGACAGGCGGGTGGTGCCAAGGCAATGAGGCGAATGATGAAGCGACCTTCCAACACGGGCTGCTGGATTCGAACCCTGGACCCAGTGGTTGGCAGCCTAGCACACTACCACTGAGCTAGGCCCCCATCTCTCAGCTCAGATCATGTTTCCACGTAATCATTAGGAAGACGTGTATCTGCATGTTCTTCTGGTTTATTTACTTCCAATCCTGTTAAGTCTGTATACAAGAAAGATTTCCATGGAAAACATTGCATGCAGACCTACATACAGTGTGCAAATACCCCAGGGGAAAACATGTTGTTGTATAATGTAAGACTTTAGGTTTACAACGAAACAGCTGCACTTTAAGGTTTATGTTACAATAATTGAGCATTTATGGCAAAAATATATGCAGTGATTTAGCCCGGGTCAATGAGAGAAAATGCAAGGAAAATGAAGCAATAGACCCTTTTTTTTAAATTGTCTGTATATATATAATGCACTATTAGTATCAGATTTCGTAATGGTATCAACGCCATTTGATCAGTTAGCTATGCCTACATAATATGGTATTCAGACACAACAAATATGATACAATTTGATGAAATTGGCTGACATTTTTCAACAACAACCGGAAAGTTAAACTAAATCGGTTCACCATGTTTCAAAGCTACTGGTCTGGAGCTCGGTCAGGTTATATGAACAGCAGTAGGCAGATGTAATGATGAGATGATCAGGCTGCTTGAGGTTCACACTATATTAAATCTTTTCCTCATAGCTGGGTTGTTTTAATTGCATTAGCAAACATGGCCAAATGTGCCACGTGCGTTTTCTGTGAGAAGGATAAACGCATTGAAAACGCATGGTTTTTAGCTAATAATAATGAAGCAAAAACCATGCGTTTATCCCAATGCATGGGAAATGCACGTGGCACAATTGGCCATGTAAACACCCAGTACAGAGCGCCTCCAATTCAATGTCTCATGCGATTAACATTCCGCTGAGATATAGCGTATGAAACTGAACCTGAGACCTTTAGAATGGCTATGTCTCTGTCTCAATGCTACTGGGTCCGAAGCTTAGTCTGCTTATAGGACCAGCTGTCAGAGGCAGACATAATGATAAGATGCTAGGACTGTTACACACATCCCATATGGGGGAATTTACTTCCCTCAGCTTAGACACCAAGTACAACAAAGGCTCCGTCCATTGTAATAACAGTTTGATGCTAACCACAAGGCTAGAAAACAGTTACTAGAATTATTAAATCAATTGTCTTATTGAATTCCTGAAAACTTAGAGGGTTCATGGTGCAGGCGAATTAACAAGAAACAGTTGCTATACAAAAAAACGGATAAATAATAGTGTTGGAGAATAAATATACACAGCACATGATAAATAATGGTGTTCAAGAATAAATATAGACAGCACATGTATGAGATAATAATGCCCCTTAACTGCATCAGTAAGCTCTAGCAGTTGTGATCAGTCAGCTTAAAAAGTGCCCAGACAATCAGGAACACCTGGAAACAGGCTGTGGTAATATCCGGAGTAATTTCTCCTGGCCTGATACTGGGAGATGTGTGCCTAGACTTCAGCCAAGTGGACATAAATGTCTTATAACTGAGTAAGCTAAAGTGATTTTACTGCAGTAACACATATTATGTAAATAGCACACATTAAATATATATATATAGCTTTTATTGACACTGTTTCATATCTATAACTCTACTAACTAAAAGTCTATCTAAAACTACACCTACAGAAGTATGATATACAAGTTCTCATTATTTAATACATAATAATTATACAGCTTAACGTTCAAGGTCCCAGTTGCCATAATTTGATGTTTTCTGGGCAGAGTCCTGCTTTTAAACATTCAGTGTTAAAGTGAAATAATATATAAGTATATATACATAAAGGATAGAGGATAAATCACAGATCAAATCACAAATACTGATTACAATATCAATATTAGACCAAAAAATAAAAAAAATATTTACAAATACTGATCATGATATCACAATAAGATTAAAAGACATATTATACAATTATTGCACAGTGGCGAGCGCAATATGGGTTTTTATGGAACCGAGACAACTGATATTGCACGAAGCGAAGCATGTAAACAGATATTGCACGAGACACTGTGCAGTAATTGTTATATTATAGGGCCTTTCAATATACACAAGTGTGTGTGTGTGATTAGGGCTTTACGTCCTGTATTTCTGCACCAGTTGGGCTAATTAGGACAGGCAGGGACCATGACAATGAGATGAGGGATGAAACAGCCATCCAACTTAGGCTCGACCGGGAATCCAGCCCGGGACCCAGCGGTTGGAAGCCCAGAGAACTACCTCTGAGCTATGCCTCCGCCCCTCAATTTACACAAGAAAACAGGGCTGGTTTTATACAATAGAGTGATAGGTTGCTTACCTTGCAGTCACGCAATACCAATTGCCTGTTACGCAAAATGAGGCAAATGTTATTGTTAGAGTTTAATTGTCCTTTATTCACTTAAGTATAATGATTTGTTCATACTTATAAAAGACCTATTCCACCTGCAAAATGTACCGTGCAATATAGCCATGCAATATATGAAAATATTGCTCTCAGCCAATCAGCAGCCATGATTTCTAGGTCACGGAGAAGCACTAAATAGATATAAATGTTACTAAAAGTCAAACCCATTTTTCTAACCAACAAAAACTCCTCTGTAAAAATTAACTTCAAGTTTGCTATCTTTGTAATGATAATTTTTGTTTGCCATTTTGTCGTCATTATAGCAACTTGTTATGGTCACAAAGAAATTACAATGGAAAATGTAGCAAACTTCAAGTTACTTCTTCCTCAGAGGTGTTTTTATCAGCCAGAATGTTGGGATTTGAATTGCTGCGAACATTTCTGTCCACTCCGTGCTGCTCCATGCAATCTGTGGCAAAATATGACAGCAAAACAGGCAGAAATTTATATGAATCCTACTATAGATATGATGCTTGAAGCACCAGCTGGAATTAAATCCAGACAGGCCTAAAAATTACTTATTCATTAACATTTATTTCCAGTTAAGATTTTCAACTTCTACTCACCATTTTCAGAATTGTCACGAAATTTTTCACAGTATTTCTATTTACTCATAGATGAGACACTTTCTATCCCATTATCAAAATGAATGAAGTCCTTTCTTTTTTTTCTTACTTTCACTGAATAATCACTGCAAGTGCAAGGATTTTTTTCAGAATTCAATCAAATATCAAATCAAGGCAAAGACTGGATGGACAAACAACTCTTTTCAAGAGTTCAGTCAACAAAATATTCTGAGTCAAATCCATCTGAATGTAATCTTTTAATCAATTTGACATAATGATTTTCCCAAAAGCATTGTTTCTGCAAGCTTTTAATCTCAAAATGTCAAAATTAGTTTTGAGTCTTAATGCTGTGCTGGTTAAGGATAAGGACTGTTGAAGCATCATTTTCTTAAAAGCAAATTAAATCCTGATTTTTCGCTGTCATTTCTATTTTACTATTTAAACTGTCAATCAGTCTGTCGTACTGTTGTTCAGTCAGCAGCTGATCCATCAAGCTTTCTGACAATCTGTCATCAAACTCTCTGTCTGTCAATCTGTAAAGTTGTACATGGCCAGTTGTGTCATGTGCGTTTTCCGTGCGTTTCGATAAAAGCATGGAAAACGCATGGTTCTTGCCTCATTATCATATGATTATAATTAGCTAAAAACCATGCATTTTCCATGCGTTTATCCTTCTCATGGAAAACTTGCGTGGCACATTTGGTTATGTATGTCTTACTGTCATTCAGTTTGCTGTTCCTTCAAACCATCTGTCGAGTTGTCGACCAGTATGTCTTACTGTCATTTAGTTGGCTGTTTTATCTGACTTTTTGTCCGTTAGTCTGTCTGGTAGTCAACCAGTCTGTCTGGCGATCATTCAGTTCATTGTTTCATCAAACTGTCTATCAGTCTCCCTTGATATCACCTCTGTGTCTTTTTTTTTCTCGGTTACTCATGACACATAGCCTTGATCTTGCCATATGTACATTTTGGTCAAATCCAAACTAATAGGCAAGGATTAAATTCTCCTCTCTATGCATCGGCCAAAGCCATACTTATATGCAGCCAGGCTTGGTTCTAGTGTTTGACCATTGTGTTTTATACTAAGATATTTATAGTCGCTTTTATGTCAGATTCAAGGAACATAGAACATACATGATACATATACATGGCCAAATGTGCCACGTGCGTTTTCAATGCATTTGGATAAACGCATGGTTTTTGCCTCATTATAGTCAGCTAAAAACCATGCGTTTTTCATGCATTTATCCTTCTCGTGTGACAAAAACATATTGTGACAAACAACATCATAGTGTGACAAACAATAATGACATTGTGACAAATTGAGATTTTCTGAAAATAACTGGCATGCAGACAGACTGACCAACAATGTGACAGACCATGACAGTGAGACAGACACCATGTCATGTGACTGAGACTTCGACAGGCAAGATGACAGACAACATCCGGGTTAGATAGATACAGTATAGCCAAGTGAAATGTGTGACATTGGCTAACTGTAATGTAGTATACCTATTTCTAACAGTTGTACTGTAATTAGCAAGACTGACAGACACAACAGACAGACAGACGGACAGCTATACATAAGAAGACAGACAAAAAACGATGGATGGTATTTACCTCGAGACTTAAAGACTCAGCCGCATTTACTTTCTCTTCGCATTATCTGTCATTATCCGTGGTATTACCAAGACTTTACTTGCGGAAAACGTTATTTAAGTAAAGGGTCCTTTTAAAGAAAACTAATGCTTTTTAAGAGAGTTGTACTACTTAGAGTTTTTTAAAAGCATTCGCTGCATAATTGTAGTGTTTCTGGGCATGTTGTGAAAGTAAATTAAATGTAACATAATGAGTAAATTACAGTAAGACCCATTTATAACAAAACAAGTAAAATAAAAGTAAAACCCATTTATAACAAAACAAATAAATTACAGTAAAACCCATTTATAACAAAACGAGTAAATTAAAGTAAAACCCATTTATAACAAAACGAGTAAATTAAAGTAAAACCCATTTATAACAAAACGAGTAAAATAAAAGTAAAACCCATTTATAACAAAACAAATAAATTACAGTAAAACCCATTTATAACAAAACGAGTAAATTAAAGTAAAACCCATTTATAACAAAACGAGTAAATTTAAGTAAAACCCATTAATAACAAAACGAGTAAATAAAAGAAAAACCCATTTATAACAAAATAAGTAAATTACAGTAAAACCCATTTATAACAAAACGAGTAAATTACACCAGAACCAAATGCAAGAATATCAAGAAATAACAAAAACTTTTCAACCAAAAATGGTTTGTTGTAAGCAAGGCCAACGATTTTTCTTGTCCTAAAATAATGATAGTAGCAAGGACAAAAAACAAACTTGCACCACTGACTTTGTTGCTATGCTGGTGAATGTAAGAAGGCTAATTTGTATAATATCTAAAAGGAATAAAGCATCGTATAATTTAAACTCATTTATTCAATATTCTGGCCCTTCTGGCCCATCTGACCCAGAACTTTCTTATGAATTCCATCGGCTCGGTAACATCTTCAAGTGGTGCGCATTTTTTGTCCCGTATACAATATGTTATACAGCGCTGAAGACCAGATTGGATATACTGCTTCATAAAGTACAAGCAATATTTCATAGCATCCTGGGATATGCTGACAGCTGTCAGAGATTCAGAACTCTTTATTCATTTACTCTTATTATGGGCACATCAGGGGAGAGTGTAGTTACCGCCATGTGGGTCTTGAAATATCCCACAGGGAAACTCTCATCCCACATGGTGCAAATTTACCTCTGCTGAAGAGGGTTTTACAGCATGAGAGCCACATCTCAGTGTTAAGAGTTCCATCTCAGCTCCAAATTAGCCTAAATGATGAATTTGTTTGGTATAGAACATTATCATCAACATTTGATGCTCTGCTGTACCAAAATGATGAAGCGTTTTATCCTATATCACCATATATACAGCCGAATGAGAAAGCATTATCAGACAATATCATATCTCAATTTATCACTGATGTTTATCAGTGTTTGTCATATTATGAGCCGACATAATATATCATATTCTCCAAGGATGAGCTTATTCCCCAATATTTTTTGGACTTATATGGCAGCCAAACGTGTAGTATATACTCCTAATTCTGATATTTTATTTGCTACATGGCCAAATGTGCCACGTGCGTTTTCCATGAGAAGGATAAAAGCATGGAAAACGCATGGTTTTTAGCTAATTATAATGAGTCAAAAACCATGCGTATTCCATGCGTTTATCCAATCGCATGGAAAACGCACGTGGCACAATTGGCCATGTAGCATAAGGCTGCTGGATGGCTAATGGTTAAGGCATCTGCCAATTCCACATTTGTGTGCTCTGCCGAAGTCCCATGTTTGATCCCCGGCCTGGGCACTCTTCATTAGCTACATCCCAGCGGTGTCAATAGCATGAGACATTGAATTAAAAGTGCCTTGTACTCAGTGTCTATACTGAGGCAAGTAAAAGACCTCACCCATGGGGTAAATGTATAACATGGTGTGGACTTCAAGCAGCCTTATCATCTCATCATGGCATCTGCTACTGGCAGCTGGTCATATAAGCTAGTTAAGCTTCAGACCCAGTAGCATTGAGAACTTAAAAGGGCATTTTAGGTAAAATAATCTAAAAGCCAAGATGAGTTGAATATTTATCGTGGTCCTGAAAAAAAAATACCTTATTGCATTTTTTTTTTCTTTTTGCGAAATGCTTCAATGAAACTTACAGGTAACTGTAGATTATATTTTGAAATGATGACATCAAATGGACAGTGCCTTCCCTATCAATGTATCGGAAAGCCTTTCAAGGAAGGATATTTTCACATGCATTTTGGGTCAAACAATAAGTTAACTTGTGTGTATTGTTCTTATTATGGCTTATGATGTAATAAGGTCATTCAGTGCAATGGTATTTAATTATCAGTGCAGTTCATAGAATCTAGCAGGGAAATGTATATTCTGAATTTTTCTGCCACACATCATCATCAAACTGAAAATAATATTTTCATGAAATATCTGAGAATTATATCTTCATGACAATGAGATTCATTCTGTGGGGACATGACTCACTCTGCAGTGTTGACATTATTTGTTGACTTAGCTCTTGAAAACAAAAACTTGTTTGTTCAAGCCTAGCTGTTACTGTTGTGAGATTTCTAAGACTTCACTTCCTGGATGTAAATTTTCAGCCGAGCAGAATCAGAAGTTAGAAATGTTAAGCAATGACAGACTTCTTGGAAAGATAACTGGATATTATATTGTATTTATTATGAACACTGTTGTAGCATTGTAATATACAATGAGGGCTATATATTATTATGAGAATATAATGCTGCATAATGACAAGAAAGTTCTTTTTTTTTAATGATAATTTCTTGTCTTCTTGTCAGCATTATGGCCAGTCGTCATGGTCTAAGAGAAGCAAAAACTGCAATGGGGAATAAAGCACACTTTAAGTTTTGAGCTACAAAGTTGAAGTTAGACTTGGTGTTTACATTTTTGTCCATTTTGTACTACTCCATGCCATGTATGGTTAAATATGACCGAAAAATAAAACACGGTGGCTGTTTCGAATCCTACTAAATGGCCAAAATGTGCCATGCGAGTTTTCCAAGAGAAGGATAAATGCATGGAAAACGCATGGTAAAAAGCGTGGTTTTTAGCTAATTATAATGAGGCAAAAACCATGCATTTATCCATGGAAAATGCATGTGGCACATTTGGCCTTGTACAAGACAAGGTTACATGGCACATCCCTGGTTTATGCCTCAGTTCTGGTCAAACCACAGCAAACACGTGACGGAGTGTGTTAATAACCAGAGGGAATGTTTGCTGTGTCATCCTTCATACTCTTAGCAAGTCCCTGTGACTTATATTGCATGAGAAACTGCTCGTGACGTCTGTGGTATGATACTGAGAAATGTTTGTGAGTCATCCGTTTGCTCGGTCGGCAACTAACATGTCGTTCCATGTTTAATTTCCATATCTCAGTGCTACTGGTCTGAAGCTTAGTCAGCTTATATGACACACCACGTTGCATATATACCTCTTTGGTGGGGTATTTCACTTGCCTTGGCATAGACACTGAGTACAAGGCACCTCCAAATCAAAGTCTCATGTGATCGGTTCATAGATGCAGCACAAATACAATCTACCTTTTGATTTCTAGTTTTTGGTGTATTTCAGTCCGTCAATGGGGTTAATGTGTAGCATGGTGTGGAATCTAAGCAGCCTTATTACATTGGACTTTTAGATAGACAGCTAGATAGATAGGTAGATAGGTAGATATGTAGATATGTAGATAGGTAGGTAGGTATAGATGGATAGATGGATGGCAAGATAAATAGATAGATAGATGGATAGATGGATGGATGGATATGTGGATGGATGAATGGATGGATAGATAGATAGATAGATTAGATAGATACATAGATACATAGATACATAGATCATAGATAGATACATACATACATAGATAGATAGGTAGGTAGGTATATAGTTAGGTAGGTAGGTGGATAGATGGATGGATGGATAAATAGATGGATATGGCAATTGCAGCTTTGTCTACATTTTTTTCCTGTTATGTGTATCTATACTTACAATGACAATGTATATACTTCAATAGTTCATCCTATAGTCTGTCTCTCTCTCTATACCTTTTTTATACATATATCATACATGCAGAGCTGCTGAAGTCCACACTAATGGAGCAGGATTAAATTCCCCTCTCTATGCATTGGCCGGAGCCATACCTTGGCAGCCCAGCCCATATCAGCTGATCACCAATGACACTGGCTATTTATGCCTGCAAATTGGGGCTCGCTGTCATCCTTAAGTTCAAAGCTATGTATACAAATGGGTCGTATTAAACAAACTGCATGAAAAATATACATGGCCAATTGCCCTACGTGCGTTTTCCATGCGTTTGGATAAACTTATGGAAAAAGCATGGTTCTTTCCTTATTATAATTAGCTAAATACCATGCGTTTTCCATGCGTTTATCCTTCTCATATCTATCTATCTATCTATCTATCTTATCGATCTATCTGTCTATCTGTCTATTTATCTATCTATCTACAATAAATTTTAATCTGTCTATCTGTCTATCTATCTATCTATCTATCTACAATAAATTTTATTAACATAGTTCAACAACTTTTCAGGAAACCTTATTCCAACCTCAGTTCAAAAATTCTACTAGCTCTAATGCCACGATAACTCTACCTAATCAAAAAAATTATATTGGAAATTCAGGCTGCCAGATGGTGCTGTTGTGACAGAGAAAGTACACTCCAATTTCAAAACAAATTCCCAAAACTTTGTTATTCAAGTGGACAAGAGTGGGGAGGCACTCCATGCAGCATTTGTTTTTGGAGGCAGATCATTATTCTAGCATCTGTATGTGTAGGCAATGTCAATATGGCGGATAAGGGGACAGTAGGTGGGAGTATAAGAGCATCAAAGAAGAGGTGTTTGTCAGTCATGAATATTTAATGATTAGGTCAGGATAGGGTAATGCAGTTTATTCACAACTACCGGACTACCACACCAGGCTAAAACCTAGTTGGAGACACATAATTCTAGGGGGCTTGGTTTAGAACACATGCTCAACTTTTAGTCAAATATAAATCTTTCTGATTCATAGAACAATATCACATTATACAGTTTTTTCAATTTTTATTTTGTCCAGAATCTGCTTGGGTTATATAGTCAAAGCCATGAGGCACATACTAATTGTAGTTATCATGGTATTTGATACGTTATATTATATAATAATATTTCTTAATATTTTATATATAAATATATATATTTATTAATATTTTATTCACACACAATGTTAAAAATACATATACATTGGTGTAATATCACAGTTAAATTAAAAACATAAAATCAACATTTATAAAATCACGTTAATCCGTACATAAAACAATTAAAACACATAAAATATCATGGTGGCTAAAAACATCCAATAAAAACAAACCATCAAGTGAATGTTTCAGTTCCTGAATTTTGGTGCCCTACTGGAATGCTGCCTTCATATTTGACTAGAAACATGTTACTTTTACTCATTCCAAGCACCATATGATTAACACAATTAAGCTCTCTAGCTATGAAATTTAGGTTAGCACCAATAATAGTATTTGTACCACAGACAGATCTTTTGGTGAGATTCTTGACTTTTACATTGTCAGTTTTGAACATCGTCTGTATTAAGCTGACATATCTACAATAAATCTGCTCCAAGGCACTACAATGTCATGTTCCTTTAATAAGTAATGGAAGATACCTGCTGTGAGTTGGAACAGGCAATTCTAATATACGTCTAACACATCTGTTCCACATAGTTTGAAACTAAACGATATTTTTGTCTTCAAAATTCCAAGATTCTGAACCATAGAAATGTGAACAGTTGGTGTTGAATATCTTGGTCCATGGTTAACAATATGTTGAAATTATCACAAATTTAAACTGGAAATCCCATAGATGTTCCACATACATTTTGTGCGGGTAATCAACGTCTAAGTGAGACGCGCCATTGTTCCGTGTGTGAATTTTAATCTCACAACATTCACATATACCCTTTGTGGGTTTAGTGCAGCATAATATATGCTTCTGGTTTCTACTACCAAATATAGTTAATCAATCTTAACCTAGAGAGCCTCTACATAGCCCACTCAGGTGCTGATGAGGCGTTAAACAATAACTCACACACACACACACACTTAGTGCAGTATAGCGGACACAAATTTATGCCCATATTTGGCAGCCATTAAAAATTAAATTATATCATATATTTCACAAGGTTTAAGTTCTAGTACAATTAAAATAACATTTAGTGTAGATAAGCAGGGGTTTGGGGGCAGTAGCCCCCAAGAAAAGCAAAAATAAACTCTGTCTTTACTGTGAAGATGAAACTGCCATCATAACTACATTAGTTTGTGACGTCATAATTACATTTCAAGCATTTTACATCATAGGCCTGACAATGAGGCTTGTTAAATATGGTCATAAATCTGGGTCCGCTATACTGCACTTTTTCCCTCTGTGCTTTTCCCATCTTAATCAGCTACTCTATTTTGTTTATCGTGTGTTTCGTGAACGCAGTGTTAGAAAAGACAGACCATATGCCAATTATCTTCGAGTTGAGCGATGGTGCACGTCAAGAGCACACAGAATTAGGCTGGCACAGATGCCTTAGATAACTGGAAACCTTCTCTTAGCTCGGAATGGCTCCTTGTCAGACACCCTTCCAATTCTCACGTCAACGTCCTCAACTTTGCAACGTAAATTAGCATATCGTGGCCCAAGACACCCTAAGAATGTCAGTGTTAGTGACAAGAAAGTTTGGAACTACCTTCTGCCAAATAAGAATTCACTTATATGACAGGAGAATGGGAATTAGATGTCGGCCAAATAAGGATTCACTGTATGACAAGTTGTATTTACCTGAAAACATCAGGATTTCGGAAAGAAATGCATCTTCCAATATACACAAACCACCAAGAAATTAGGAAAATATTCAAAATAAATTACATACCTTGGCAATAACAACAGTTTTTTTTTTGCCACATTATAATGCTTAGTTGGATATATAGCATGTGAATGTCATCAAAAATATAACATGGGCTCAGTGATCTCCTTCTTACAAGCATGCCTGTATTCTATAAACAATCTTTAGGGACATCCTTCCAAACATCTTCATTTATGTCGTGTAAAAAAAAATATGCCATTGTCATTCACTAATAATGATTTGCTTGGATCTCTCAGAAACCAGAAGAGCACTCGATAGCGATGCTATTAATGTTTCTTAGAGTGTTCCTCCTGACCTGTAAATAGTGTACATTGATTATTTCCACGTAATTTTTTATTATATTATTATATGAAGGCAAATAAATTCGTCTTGAGTCTTTATTGTGCGAAGTAAGATTATTTATGTTAGATATGTGATCTTTCCGTTGCCATATACTGATACATTACAACCTTATATCACTTTTCATAATGTTTGTTTTTATGTTTCTAGATTTAATACTATGGTCAAAAGCTTATTTCCATGGCCAGAAACTATCTACTTATATGATTATACCACATATAAAAAACATTTTCTGCTGATGTAGCAAAGCTGTAGATCAGTCCACAAACATTTCAGATGGCCGCAAAGTGCACGATAAGAAATATATTGCACTAAAAACCATACCACTCTTTATAGAGGACTATAAATCCTCATAAAGTATGCCTGAATGGCACATATTTTCTGGATGACAACAGCTTATTGTCAGCCACAGAATGACACTTCAATGGGGCTTTGAGTAATTGCCCATTATCCGTATAGTGATCTAATTTCCCAAAGAATCTGTGACACATATTAAAAAGATGAAAAACAAGTTTCACCGGTAATACGATTCCTTCGGATTTGGGTTGGGTTGTCGTCCAGATGGCTGCAAAAGAATCCCAATGCCTTAGTGATTTGCATGGAATTTCTCTGTAGAAAATTATCCCCTTAATTCTTCTGGATAAGACATCACCTTAATGGAATAGTCCCAGAATTATTTTGCGCATGGCCCAAAACATCTTCTGTCATACATACAGTTAGTTTCATAAAATACGGTCGACTCTAGACAGCCCCAGCCACCTATTCTTTACTGTAGCTGTAACTGGCTAAAAGCCAGCCGCTTAAACCTACCACCTCAGAAAAAATATAAACCTTGGTAAATGTAAGAAATTTATCTCATATATCATAAATATGTATGTGCAATCAACATGCATCTTTTCAACAAAAGATTACAAATATGCAAAACTCTCAACTTATACACCAAATGGTGCTGCATGCTCTTTTAGATCCGGCTTTGAGTAGCCAGCTATAGCCAGACAGTTCCGTTTATTGCCAGGTAGCATCGTATAGCAGAAGTTGTCTAGCTATGTTTAGTTTCAATTTGACGGACCGTTTTTAATGAAACTAACTGTATGCAGAGGCAAAGTATGTTGCCTTTGCTGGGCGTGCAATCTAGCATTTGTATGTTACCTTTGTATGTTTTTCAATTGTTAGAAAATCTGTTGCTGCCTTCAATCTGTCAATTGCTAGCAACTTTTTCCTTTTTTCACTGGTAGTCTCTTTACGGGGGTGGCCTTTTTGATATATTTCTAATAAAGAGCAGACCTAAATGAAATCATTTGTATCTATGCACCAAAGACACGTAGTACCATAGAAATAATCAATGTCACTGGATCGGAAACTTTGTCAGCTTATATACCAACTAGCTGCTGAGGCAGATGTAATGATGAGATAAGGTTTGAAGTCCACACCCTGTTACATCATTACCCCAAACATTTACACATGTACCCCAAGCTGGATCTTTTACTTGCCTCAACATACACACCTAGTACAATGCAGTGAAGACACCTTCAATTTACTATCTCATGCAATCGAGAACCAGCTGGGTTGTACATGGCCAATTGTGCCACGTGCGTTTTCCATGCGTTTGGATAAACTCATGGAAAACGCATGTCTTTTGCCTAATTATAATTCGCCAAAAACCATGCGTTTTCCATGCGTTTATCCTTCTCATGGAAAATGCACGTGGCACATTTGGCCATGTAGCTCATGAAGAGTTCCAGGGCTTGGGGTTGAACCCGGGACATTCAGCTTATAAATGTTCCAGTTTGTCACTGTGCTGTATAAATGACAACTCTTGTGTCTGATACTCATCAGGCATTTAATGTCATATATTCAGGCTCATTGCGATGCATCCTTTGGTGAGAAAAAGTTACAGAGCCTACGGGGGGCAGTGCGGCCGTAGCATATGAAAAGAAAATAAGATGACGTCACTACTTAATTATTACATGCATGACGTCACAGAATAGATGATGTCTCAGAACAATACCTATCTGCTACAGTGTCCGTGACCTGTTGCGGTACTTTTACTTCGCATTATAAGGTCAGTCGTATCCCAAGATGATTCAGCCATACAGGTCCTCCTTGTGGCATCCCGGCTTGTTGGTTTTCCTCACTCTTCCTTTCACCTACTACTGTCTTTCATCTTATCTTATGTCCTTTTCTTTGTAGTCCCTGTCGTACTCTTCTGTTTTTTGTCTCCTCGAGAAAGTTTAATGGGGATATAACTTGCCTTTATTGCCAGTGTCCATCCCAAATAAAAAAGTCGTTCGAGGTTTAGTGTCTTGTTTTCAAGGCAGAAGGTTGTGGCAACAGGAATTTACACCTTTTTTTCACACAAATGTCTATGCGTAGCAATTCTTTTATTGCAATCTGTAGGATTACAACTTCATTAATTTCAATTAAGTAGACTTTACTGCATCAAGAAGTTGTTTAAAAGAGGTGGGGACTGATAGAGTTATCTTGGTCCTGGCCGCCCCCGGAAGATGTGATGTGGCGCAAGAGACTTGAATTCTCCATCCGGTTAAGAATTATTCTCTTGTGTGGAATGTCCGCACTCTTGACCAGGTTATCTAATTATCTGGTGGATTTTTCTGAATTTTAGCCAATGCCTATTGATGTTCAGTTAGCCATACGTTTGTTTGTTTGTTTGTATGTTTATTTACCAGAAGAAGCATATATACTTATCGAGCTGGTTCAAATTAAAGATAGAGAATATACAACAATACATTGTTATATTGAGATAATAATTACATGTTTATTAAAATGATATTTAAAATGATATTGAAACAGAGTTGAATAAAGTAATTTTTATGCTATAAAATGGTAGTTGAAAGCAAAATTTTGATAATTTGGAATAATATCTGGAAATATTAAAAAAATTACAATTGTTGATAATTTATGTATAGAAGATAATTATTTATCGTTCTACTACATGCCTTACCATAATACTTCTTCTCCTTTGAGATCACAGTAGATCATTGTAACTAACAACTGGACTTTAAACTGACTATTTCATTGAATCAAACGTGTCTGTTGTGGATATTAGTGAATGATTGATAAACGACTTCAATGTAAGCTGAATTTATGCCTGTAGGGGGCACTACGACCGTATTACAAAGAAAGACAATAAGATGAAGTCACTACACCATTGTTGCATGAATGACGTCACAATATTGATAAACTGGTGAAGTCATTGACATCTGTGACCTTGACCTTTGATCCGAGGTAATTCAAATTGATAATTTATGTTCATCCGTTCAAGTAGTATTTTTGACCGAAAGATTGTCCAATTTGGGAGACCTAGACATAGATTTATAACTACCTTGTGTATAATAGACAGTGCTCTATGTTGGCCACTGGGGTTCAGGGAACTGGTACTACTCGCGCTACTATTACACCCACAGTGTGTGTACCCCACGAATAAGTACCTCTATAACAGTACCAATGGGGAGAAAAAGTACCACAAGAGGTCACTGACACCGTAGCAGATAAGTTATTTTTTTAAGACATCATATATATTGCGATGTCATCCATGCAACAATGGTGCAGTGACTTCATCTTTTTGTCTTTTTATGTACTACGGTCATAGTGCCCCCTATAGGCTGTGTTACTTTTTCTCCCCATTACATCATGAAATCTCATTATGTGTTGTTATGCATTAATTCAGCTTGCATTGAAGCCTTTTGATAGCATCAATGTGAATTTATATTAAGTTTTTCTCGTTTCTCGTGATGCTATCGGACTTATCATGGTGGTCCTTCTGAAGTATTCATATCAGCAATATCTCGTCTGAAATAAATTCTCTTGTCTGTAAAGCTAGACTGCCGAGGTCAAATTCTTGGCATGATTTCTGGAAAGAATAAATCAATTTCTGTCTTTATAACATTGCAGATAACCTGACATGATAAACTTAATGTACCTGTTTACAAGCAGGGCGGGGCATAGGTCAGAGCTAGCGCTATGGGCTTCCAACCGCTGGGTCCCGTGTTCGATTCCCGGTCTAGCCTAAGTTGGATGGCTGTTTCATCCTTCGTCTCATTGCCATGGTCTCTGCCTGTCCTAATTAGCCCAACTGGTGCAGAAATACAGGACGTAAAGCCCTAATCACACACACACACACACCTGTTTACAAGCACAAATAGTGTTTTTGAAAAGTGTGCCACCATGCATGAATTATTTTTAGGTTTTTTTTATCATCAATCAGAATGCAGTCATAACTTCATAGCGTCTATTAAGTCATGTTGATGTAAAGCAAAGCTGGGCTGCAGAGATTACCGTTACTTAAAAATATTGCATTGTACTTTAAAAAATGGTGATCTCTAATTTTTTTCTTTTGCTTAAATTAAGCACACCTGTTTGTCCTGATTAACCTTCAACACTGGAACAAATATATTACATTGTTAAATTGAATAAACTAGACCAGTATTGAAAATGCTGTTACCTTTGGTTTCTAGCCATTCAGAGAAGAGCTTAAGTGATAACATCATGCAAAAAGGAGCTTCTTGGTCACCAGTAACTGATCCATATTTCATTTTGCAAAGCATCAAAATTAATTATTAAGCTATTCCATATCATTCAATGTCACCGAATAAATTTGTGAAATCTCATCTAAAGTTCTATTCCATTTTTTAGCTTCAGATATCAGTTAATTTTGTACTTTTAAGGGAAATCCACGGCAAGGTGTAAGGCTTGTACTATATGCAATATAAATTCAAGTTGTCGTGCCTTTTACTATCTAAAAATACACTTGATTCAACAATTAGGAAGGGCAAGATTTGGCTTGTATCTTCAGATAGCTTTAATTGGCTCTGGATAGCGTTAGTGGAAGAAGGCTCTTCATGAGGAATACTGTCACTGTATGACGGTATATAAATTCATGACAATCTGCTCATCTCTGTTACTCTTATTGGGCCAATATCCCTTCAGTTACTTAAACTCGACATTTCTTAAGGAGCCTATGATAATTTACGGGCACACATGAGGGCGTTGACGTGAGAATGGGAAGGGTGTCTGACAAGGAGCCATTCCAAGCTAAGAGAATGTTTCCAGTTATCTAAGGCATCTGTGCGAGCATTTGTACGAGCCTAATTTTGTGGCAAATTGGCATTCTTAGTGGGGCAATGCGTTCACGCAAACCCATGCAGCGAAATAACATCCATAACATGTTCATGGACTGGCTGTTTTATCAAACCTCTTGTGTCATTTCAATCATTTTGACTGATGCCCAAAAATGTTATTTGCCGAATTGTCGCAGAAAATTCAAATAAGCCAAATAATTGTAAAATGTTTTCTAAAAGGCAAGAAGAGGTTTTGTTATGTTATTAATCGATAAAATGTAATTAGTTCTAGAAACTAAATGTTTTGTTATCTATATTTTGCAACACTGTCATGCTGTAGTTTTCTAAAGTGTTTCTCAATTGTATTTCTTGTTTGTCTTACAAAGATTCTTTTTCTCATTTCAGGTGAGTTTGTGCTCTATTTGGTATTTGGTATCATTTGAAGATCCAGGTAGGAAGACTGTACTTGTTTTAAACTGAGTATTACAGGAGCCCTTACCTTTGATGGTCTTACTGCAATGTCTTCAATTAACTACTTTGCACTACCAAATTATTTCTAAGAATACATAAGATATATTTCTTTGATATGGTTCAGATAACCTGCAAAATTTATCCACCATATTCATAACTCTGCATCAATCCAATAACCTAGGTTTAATATACAAAGTATTTAATGAATCATGTTTTCTTGACCTTGGGTGTGACCTTGTGTAAAAATATCTTGGTATAACAGCCAGTATCATTGGTGTTTAGCTGATATGAGCCTGGTTGCATAGGTATGGCTTTGGTCCATGCATAGAAAAGGGAATTTAATCATTGCCCATAAGTTTGGATATTTGCTAAATATGATGTTAGCAAGGATCCAGATTACTATATATTTTAGATTAACAAAAATGGTTACAAAGGTAGCCTATGACTACTGGCCATGTAAGGAGGAGAAAAATGCTAGAAGTACAAATTACACAAAGACAATCTAGATATAAAACAAAAAAGAAAACTTGCTTTAGCTGGTGACATACTCTATCCACCCAGGAAATGTACCCCAGGCAAATCTGGCAAAGTTGGGGTATTATCATAATTTATTCGTGTGGCCCACGTTGTCAGATCTGTCAAACTAACAGAAACAATTCACAGTGTTTGATATTGACTCATATGGAGTGTGAAAAGAGTTGACCTTGTTCAGAATAGTTTTCATAGCTTTGATTGATGTATAAACACAATTTTCTCTAGTAAACAAAACCCTCGTGGTTGATGGTGCTTGTATCCACTGCAACGGAATTTACCCTTTTTGAGTTAAAGGTCTGACCTCATTGGCCAGGGGTAGTGGTCAGGCCATGTCATGGCAGGGTCAACTAATTTAAATATAACGTGTGGGTCTCTGCTAATAGGCAAGTTCTAAAGCCTATCTCGACTTATTTCCTGGAGCCTTTGCTGGAGTGACTCTATCGTAAGTGAGCAGTGCAAAACAGCAATATGCTTTTAGCTTTTTTGTGCTTCAATGATGATTGAGAGTCAATTTTTTTTATTATTACTCTACTCAGCAAAGGTTTAACAAAATAATATAAAGTCAATTAAAATCTGCCCGAAATATGTAAACAGAAAGTTAACAAAACTGTTCCAAGATGTAATAAATGCACAGTACAGATAATGGGAAGCAAGATTGCACCCTGAAGCACACCTGTGTTGAACATACTTTGAAATATTTACTTAGAGACTCGTTTTTATGACACAATTAGAAAATAAGGCTGGATTTTTATTTGATAGTATCAGAAATGTTCTAAAGCAGGGGGGGGGGGATATACTTTATATATTAAAATGATGTGGACTCCAAGCTGTATCATTACATCTGCCTCTTATGCTCAAACTAAGCATCAGTACTAACCTTATGAAAATATATTTTTAATCGTAGATTCGGATAAAAATAATTTCCAAAATTTAAACATTACATAGACAAGATAGATATATAGATATGGAAAGTGCAGCCCTCTATAACAAGTTCCTGAGCTATTGAGGTATAATTGATGAGGTGAGAGAGAGGAGGAGTCCACCCATGTTACACATTTACCCCATTGGTGGGATCTTTTACTTGTCTCAGCATAGACACCGAGTACAAGGGACCGCCAATTTAGCATCTCACCAGAAGGACATCCAGCTGGGATGATGCTCATGAAGGGTTCGCGGCACTGGAATCCAACCCGGGTCCTTCAGAGGTCCAGGCGTGCATCTTACCACTAGACCACCCAGCTGCTATGAAATATTAATTAGGATCTCTGGTAACGAAGCCCTCCCTGATGTTGCTGATCCGTGCAAACGTTGTCAAAGGAAACCATTTCTCTTAGGTGTCATTTCTGGGCTTGTTTGTGTCAATTATGAATAACTTAATAATAACAACACATGCTTCTCCCATTAATCAATGCCTTGCATGAGTGGTCATGGTTCATCAGGATGGGTTGATAAATTGATATCTCAGACTGTGGTTCCAATACTGCTACTCTAATAATAAATCTGCCATTAATTATAGGTCTCTTGAGATTAGATTGGGTGAGGTGGGATTGGTTGAGATTAATTGTTCAAACATGGGTTTATGTTTATGTCATGTTGGGTTGTGTCATGTTAGGTTTGTGTCATGTTGGGTTATGTCATTTTGGGTTTGTGTCATGTTGGGTTTGTGTCATGTTGGGTTGTGTCATATTGAGTTTGTGTCATGTTGGTTATTTCATGTTTGGTTATGTCATTTTGGGTTTGTGGCATATTGAGTTTGTGTCATGTTGGTTATTTCATGTTTGGTTATGTCATTTTGGGTTTGTGTCATGTTGGGTTTATGTCATGTTGAGTCTGTGTCATGTTGGGTTTTTGTCATGTTGGGTTTCTGTCATATTGGGTTTGTGTTATGTTTGGATTTGTCATGTTGGAGTTGATTCATGTTGGGTTGTGTCATGTTGGGTTTGTGTCATGTTTGGTTGTGTCATTTTGGGTTTGTGGCATGTTGGGGTTGTGTCATGTTGGATTTGTGTCATGCTGAGTCTTTCTTTGTTGTTTGTGTCATTTTCATGGCATGTGGGTGGTATCCCCAAGTATCATTTTGCTATTAGCTGCAATTTCGGGCCATTAGGTTGACATTATATTATATTTGATTTGCATGGAATTTGTCATAATTATTATTCTGCAGGTATGCTCTACATGCGTAGTGCACAATTTGCACTTACCATTGTGATAATTATCGTATTTACATATTCCTGATAAACAGCAGGTACATAGACTGGTATCTGGTATATCTCATTACTATCTGTGCACTGTGGTACCGGTCGATAATATAACTTTGTGGTTCAATACTACAGCATTTATGGTCTTGGATACATTTGTACCTACTAACTTGGACTTACTTCAATATATTCTAATTATTAAACACAGAACTATACCAGTATTTCGTGCTGTTTTTGTTTATTTTTATTTTTAATAAGCATGAAAAGATTGGTTTGCATTTCTTGTGGTAGGTTTCTCCATGTTGCTGACATTGATTGCAATTACCAAGTTGATGAGAAATTAAGGGATTGTTCTAGAACATTAAAATTTCAATTCTTGTGAAATTGATTTGAAGTTTTGGTATGTCTAAACATTCATTTTCAAGTAATATTGATATTCCATGAAACTGATTTATTTATTTATTTTAAGTATGTTTAAAGCAATATGTATCACATAAACCACGATATGACGTCACACTTTCATAAGTACTTTAATATCATTGATGACATGCTAATATTTGCAAACAAATTAAATGTTATGAGTGACTTATTTAAGTTTGGGGGAAAAAAAACTGTCAACATTTCATTTGAAGCAAACAATTTCACTTTCACTTTCAAAATACGATTTCACTATCACTTTCAAAATGCGATTTCACTTTCACTTTTAAAATACGATTTCACTTTCACTTTCAAAATTTGATAATACATCATTTCAGGTTGCCTTTCACAATTCTGTAGAGTCGATTAAAAAGAAATTCAATTAGTGTAGTCTTCTGAAAAATTGATCCTGTAGTCTGTATCTCAGGTGTAATTAAATCTCACTCCATACGAAATTTTGTCACTTGAAAAAAGAGAAGGGAAGCTGGGAAAAGTCCTCTTTAAATAAGTGAAATGTAAGAAGAAAAAAACCTAATTGCAATATCATTACATTTCTGTGAAAAGATTTTTTATTTGTACACAGTATGTAGTTGTTCAACACGTTAGTACATTATATAAACAATAAAAGACATGAGCATACTGTAGGGGGTGTGCACTAGCTTACTAAAAAGCTGTAAACTTGTGCACACCCCTTACATTATAAATGAAAAGAAAAAGAGACTATTTAAATATAATTAAAATTAAATTAAAAAAAAATTTTTTTTTTAAATAATAATAATAAAAAAATTTTTAAATATTTTTTCAAGATATACAACATAGATAGAATATGTAATACGAAATGTGCACATGATTATATTATGGTCTTCATAATAGTGCCAGTTTTGGAGTAAATATATTGCTTTTATAGGTTTGGTAATAATTGAATGGTTTGTGATATTTCAATTTATAAAATATATTGGTAAGTTAACAGCTGACTCATCTGTGGTGGCACAGCACCTGTTGTCAAGGTGCGGCCGACAGTGATTTGCAGACGTTTATGGCGATGATCAGCATGTGCAGAAAACAGCTGCCAATTTGTTTCTTGGATTTAGGAAATTTGATCGCATAACTCCAGCTCTTAAAGATCTTCACTGGTTTCCAGTCACCTCCCGGATTACATTTAAACTGTGGCGGCCTAACTCAGTGGTAGCGTGCTGGGCTTCCAACCACTGGGTCTCGGGTTTAATTACCAGGCAAGCCTATGTTGGATGGCTGTTTCATCCTTCGTCTCATGGTCCTTACCTGTTCTTATTAGCCCATCAGGTGCAGAAATACAGGACGTTAAGCCCTAATCCACCACCATTTAACCTGTTGTGCCTTCTTGCCTTTAAAGCATTGCATGGACAAGCTCCAAAATATTTATCAGACATCCTAACAAATAGGCGTAATCCTAACTATCACACAAGATCAAACTGGTAACTCCTCGAATCAAACACATCACCTTTGACAGATGCTCATTCCATGCAAGTGGCCCTTAGTCTTGGAACAGCCTACTGGATACCATCAGATCTTTAAAAGGATCTCCAAAAATTCAAGTACTTTTTAAAGACTTACTTAATTTCATTTATATTTTCAACACATACTTCAAGCGCCATTACATAGAATGTAACCAGATATTGCGCTAAACAAATATGTTTTTGTCATTTGTCAGGGGCACACTGAAAACCCTGTGGATGTGGATAAGAATAATAGATATGTCCTAATGTACAATCTTTCTCGGTCAGAATATTTTGGATCCACTCCTGGTTGATTTTATTAATGCCCGTGACACGGTTTCAGCCATTACTTCGCTGACGGGTTTTGTACATTGTTGTTCTCACCGTCTCTCTAGGTATACTCCTTTTTTTATATCGGCTAGTACTGTCTCTTTAGTAAATATTCATGGACTACAAATATGTCTCCCTTTGTGCGAAAGCTTAACTGTATACTCCCTTGCTGATATTCAGCTTTTCCGCCATGTTGACTTTGCCTACACAGACAGACGCCGAGTTAATGACTCGCCTCCCAAAACAAATCTCGGATGAAGCACCTCCACTCACACGAGGAAACTCAAACATTCTTCACTTCCTTTTGTTCTAACGAGATACTTCTAGAAGTTTCCATTGTAACTTTGTCGACTGAATCACCCGATACTTGTCTCACTCAGTCTACTGGTGTGTGATTACTGTCCTTTACCGTGTAGATTGAAAGTTCACTGCTTGAAGAAGTTTCTTACAGCAGAAAAGATATCCAACTTTAGGAGAAGAGCAGCAGCTGAGAGCAAAAGTTGGGATAAACTCTTCTTTGTTTACCATAATCATTCCTCCCGAGCTAGCTTTTGTCCAATTCAGACCGGTTTGAGCAAATTAGGTTTGTTTTCAACGTACTTTATGTTAATTGCAATTAGTATGCAGTCCTGAAATTTCTCTCTTGGGATGGTCTGGTGTATTTTTGTTTTCCATCACACCTCATATTTTCTGTACTATTATTATTACGAGATTCAACTTAAATAGTTCATAGGTGTCTATTTTGCTCCCAATTCTATCTCTTACTTTACAGTAGAGTGCTGATATTAAGAAGTTTTTCAGGCTTTTGCTTTTTAGACCACCCTTGGTGCAAATTAACTGGCCTTAATGATGAAGTGGCCTGCATTGTAAAATGCAATGGCAAAAATACGGTTGGATTTAGACAGACAGCTACACAGCTAGACAGATGTGTAGATGACCAGAGATAGATAGCCAGACAATGATAGATAGATAGAGATGGATAGATAGATAGATATATAGATTGATGGATAGATTGATGGACAGATAGATAGAGATAGATAGATATAGATGGATAGTTAGATAGATAGATTGATAGATTGATAGATTGATAGATAGATTGATAGATTGATAGATGGATAGAGATAGACAGATAGACAGATACTTATTCATTATTATGAGACAGAAGTATTACATTAATTCTGTTATGTCATGATACAGGTAACCTTTCTATCAATGCCAGTTTGGCTGACAGCAGCTTTGATCACGCAGCTAGTATACCGTTTTGACTCCAAATATTTCTAAGTGCTTTTCTTCAAATAATGAGTTTTAAAAGGCCATGCAGAGCCTTGGGGTATCCCGATAAATCATTATGATTTCCTGTTTGTTGTGCATCTTGAAAATTCATAGAAACTGTCAGCTGCTTTGTTTAGTCAAGTTTCACTTCAGTAAAAAAAAGATACAGAGAGCAGGAGAAAATGTCATGATGACAAAACTTTACCAAACAATCACGCGTTTACAGTTCCTTCCTTAACGAAGCTTTACTGAAGATTGACCACTTATCAAGCGCATCTTTTATATGATCAGCAAAATTTAAAGATTGTCTATGCATTATTTCTCAAGCCAAATTGTGTACCATATATCGGTTTGAAGCTTCAAACTCTGGGCTTCCAACCATTTGGTCCTGGGTTGAATTCCTAGCTGAGCTTAAGTTGGATGGCTGTTTCATCCTTCGTCTCATTGCCATGGTCCCTACCTGTCCTAATTAGCCCATCAGGTGCAGAAATACAGGACGTTAAACCCTTATCCACCCACCAACATCAAATCCACCCACCACCAACAGCAAGCTTTAAACTTTACTTTAGCTCGACATTGTGACACTGTTTCCAATTGGAGTTGCAATAAGTTAAACAAAATATAAATTCAGTTACATTTTGAGACAAACTAGTTGTTTGTGTTTTATTACCAGGGAATAAATCATATTGACCAAAAAGCAGGCCAAAGAATATTGCTCACGGCAACTGGATATCATACAAACAAACTATCACGGTCTTCAACTGTCTTTCTACAGCCATTTTACACCGTAATATCAATCGCAAGTGGTTCAGGTTTAGATGACCTAACCAGCAGAAACATTGTCAAAGTCATGTGCATCTTGTGCAGCTAAAGCTTTGAACAATTCTGGCTGCTGCTTTATCTGGGTCACCGCAAGCTTAACTACAAATGCATCTGAGTATGGTATACGCGCAGCCCGGGGCTATGCTGATCAGATGATAGGGAATTTCCTCCTTGCCATGGTTACAGATGATTCATAAATGCTGGAACAAACTTTATGCATACATGTAACCAACTACAAAAATACAACAAAAAGTTTAGATTTCAGGTGAATAAGTCTCTCAAAGTCGCTCAAAGTCTGTCAAAGTCGCTCAAAGCCTCTCAAAGTCGCTCAAAGCCTCTCAAAGTCTGTCAAAGCCTCTCAAAGTTGCTCAAAGCCTCTCAAAGTCTGTCAAAGTCGCTCAAAGCCTCTCAAAGTCGCTCAAAGCCTCTCAAAGTCGCTCAAAGCCTCTAAAAGTCTGTCAAAGTCGCTCAAAGTCTCTCAAAGTCACTCAAAGTCTCTCAAAGTCGCTCAAAGTCTCTCAAAGTCTCTCAAAGTCTCTCAAAGTCTCTCAAAGCCTCTCAAAGTCGCTCAAAGCCTCTCAAATGGTTTTGTACTAAAGTAATGCTTTATTAGATTTTTTTGACATGTTTATGCTTGAAGATGCTCGTTAAACCAACTAATGTCATTTGTTTCCTCTTGTCTGTGTCTCATGTGCATCTAAAGCCCTTTTCGCCATTCTTGCTGTAAAGCTTTATCTCGGCCTACGCAAGCTTAACTTCAAATGCAACTGAATTTAGGCTCCTCGCAGCCTTGGGCTATGCTGATCTGATAGGACTTTTCTGTACATAATGCTTTCCTCTAATGCATGGAAATTGGGTCAATTGCTTAAATGTTTGTAAACAATTTGGTTATGGTACAGTTGGACATCACCATTAAGAGCTAACATTTTGGCAATGCTCTGGTCTTAATCGTGAGGTGGTCTAAATAATGGGGTATAATGCCATAGTAAGGGTACTAGTAGGTATGATATGATTGTCTTAAGTGTGAGGTAGAACCATTACTAGTAAGGTACTGTGAACCTCACTATTAAGACCACAGGGTTGGGGCCAAGCTCAGTGGTAGCCTGGGGGCTTCCAACTGCTGGGTCCCGGGTTCGATTCCCGGTCGAGCCTAAGTTGGATGGCTGTTTCATCCTTTATCTCATTGCCATGGTCCCTACCTGTCCTAATTAGACCATCAGGTGCAGAAAAACAGGACGTAATGCTCTAATCCACCCACCCACCACCAAATACCCTTGAAAATCTAATCAGCACAGTTACACACTTTAAGTGAAGTAACATACCTTGCACAAATTATGGCTGTGGTATTACAAGTAGTGACATTTCTCCCTCCAGCTGTAAGCATTCACAGTAGCTAAGACTACCAACTTGAGAAAAATAATCAACCCAGATCATCAATTTTAAGCTAATTAGTCTTGACTAATTAATCTGCCAAAATCACAAACTAATTGCCTAATCAATTGCACAAGATCATAAAGTTTCAAAATCTAATATGATTTACCTTGTATACAGCATAACCTGCACAGGATGAAAACAGATTTCTGGCCAATTAACTAAAACATGTCTTCTTCCTGACCATTTGTTGTGTATAAATTTATGACAGGAAAGGGAAGTTGAAAGGCCACGCCACCTATTGATCCCAAGGCAAGCTACAAATGCACAGTTGCTCCACCTTATGTTAATTGGTGAAGCCATTAATCAATTTTGACTCTGAAATTATTATAGGCCAGGTCACATTAAGACTGCCCATGTTTGCTTAGTTTGTTACCATTTCATTTTACCTCACTTGTAAGACTACTTCAAAATAAAGACCAGTAAAATCTCCACCAAGTGTGGTCTTAGTGATGAGATTCTATTATTATTATTATTCACAATTTAAGACTCACAATCATGCACATTTAGCTATTACTTGATTGATTGATTGATAAAATATATTTATTCGGGGTAACAGTTCAGATAAAAATGCTTTTTAACAATTGGCCCTGATAACAATAAAATCAAATATGATATAAATATCACATTTAAAAATAACATGAATCAAAAATTGGTAAAAACATAATGCTTCAAGTGCAGCTTAAAAGTGAAAAGTGACATGATTTCTTTAAAATTATTTCGCGTATTGTTCAATAAACGACTATTTCGATACATAAAAGAATTCTTAAAAGCATCTTTTCTAGGGAACGGAATATATAAATTATTAAAATCATTAAAACGTGTGTATTACTTATTTTAGTAAAGATAAATAGTGCAGAGCTACTAGGTCATTTGAGTACCAGTATATAAATCCATAACATCTTCACTGTGCTATGTGCATTGCACAGAGCCCTGTGTTGGCCACTGGGGTTAGAGGTCTTCACCCACAGTGTCACCACCCTTGCCATGAGGAGGCCCAGGAGTTTCAAGGCTCCTTAAACAACAGATCAAATATTCTATTGTGCTAATCCCATTCTCAACAATGACACACACACATTTCAAATTTCATTCATATGTAATTTGATCTGGAACCTTGAGAAATTAATTTAATGCTTCTTTCCAGTGCATGTTGATAATAAAATAAATACAAATTGCAATTATATGATGACTCGAAATGAATGACCTCCAAATTTTGATATTTTTTAAGTGGCGTTCTGTGTCAAATCTTTTGAAATCTTCATCTTGTAAACCCTATTTCCTAACATGCAGTCATGGCCGTAGATCATCTTTATTGAAATAACTCCACAATAGATGACATCAAATTATCTGGTATCATACAAAACACTTATTATTACTATGGATTATTAGCAAAGTATGACCATGGATTCTTATGTCTATATGCCTCAATGTTACTGGGTCTGAAGCCTAGTCAGCTTATATGACTAGCTAGCAGGCAGATGTAGTGATGAGATAATAAGGCTTGGAGTTCACACCATGTTACACCATTTACCCCATGGATGGGTCTTTTACTTGCCGTCTCAGCATCTACACCGAGTACAAGGAACCTCCAATTTAACGTCTCATGCGATCGACATCCAGCTGCTGGGATGTCGCTCATGAAGATTGTCCAGGCCGGGGATCAAACCTGGGACCTTCAGCTGAGCTGGCCAATATGGAATTGGCGAATGCCCTAACCATTAGGCCACCTAGCTACTTATTCACTAGCCTTCTTAACTTAATATGACCAGTTGCAACAGAAAGCCTATGATGAGATGATAAAGCTAGTTCAAATAGTCCAAAGAGTCTGATAAATTTTTTGGCCTGCATTCAATTTCACTAAGTTCCAAAACAGTAATCCTGAGACAATACATTCGTGATAACATGCTAAGTTTTCCCCTTGGCTATTGGCATTATGACTCGCATATTAACCTGTGTTTTAAACAAGATCTTGTTCTAACTAGAGTTATGAGTTTTCGTCATGCAATTCTTCAATGATTGCTTTCTGAGTGTTTATACTTTTGACCCTCCGCTGCATATACAACTTCGTGTTTTTTTATTCATAATGCATCTGTGAGTTGACAACTATCACATATTAATGTGATGGTCGTAATTATATTGATTATCAGGGAAGAAATACATTGTATTGTTTCCAAAATAATTAGGGTAACTTTTGGACTCAAAGTGTTAAGTGACTTCGAAAGTATTGCACGGGCTTCCCACCACTGGGTCCCGAGTTCAATTCCCAGTCTAGCCTATGTTGGATGGCTGTTTCATCCTTCGTCTCATTGCCATGGTCCCTACCTGTCCTAATTAGCCCATCAGGTGCAGAAATACAGGACGTAAAGCCCTAATTCACCACTTGAGAGGATTGCACTATGATGTGTATTGTCCCATCACCACGATATATAAAATTCTTGTATATTCTTCGGCTACTTCTTGACTCTAATTTAATCGGAGCAACCATATGATAGGTTGCAGAAAAGTCACCATCGTAATTCAGTTATTTAACAGAATCCATTCAAATGTGGGACTATCGAGCTATCATATGTCTTTTACTAGGTTTGGTTTAATACAGATTAATGTGGCTTCAAGTAGTCCTTAATTGCTCTGGATATCTTTACATGGCCAAATGTGCCATGTGCGTTTTCCATGAGAAGGATAAACGCATGGAAAACACATGGTTTTTAGCTAATTATAACGAGGCAAAAACCATGCGTTTATCGAAACACATGGAAAACGCACGTGGCACATTGGCCATGTACATCTTTGATTAATATGGTACATTATGTGTCATTTAGCACATTCCAACATTACAATAATGTCAGGATGACTACTCTGTGCTGCTGACCATCACCCCAAAACCCCTGGGGGGGGGGGGGGGGTAAAGGATTTGTGTGGACAGAAGGGTATTTGTCATAATTGAGTGGTCAGAGGGTGGGGCCTTCAACATTAACCCAAGAGATACCTGGTTTATCCCTTTTACAAATTAGGGTGGGTAATGCAATGGGGTACAGGAAGGGGATAGTACTACTATGGAAATTGTTAGTTTATACAGTGCTATTGTGACTGACAACCAAGTAGGAAAGATTTTGTCTGATCATAACAAAATTTAGGTCATATTTAGAGTTTCCTTGAAAGTCAGTGTTAAGTCAAAGTTCAGTCTTTAACAATAACTACTAACAAAATATGTATTAAAATAAACAATAAACAATAAATTGCGTTTATGAATATATGAATAAAAAATATTAATCTTGTCTTCTATGTTTTAAACTGTTTCCGAAATATCTGAGTCTACCAGCATTATGCTTTAAACATTTAGCCATAAAATATCACTACATCTACCAGCCTGCTCTATTTAAAATAAAAGAAAACAATCATCTAAATTTTGTATGTTTGACGTCAGCACCACTGAGCAAACATGAGAAGATAACCCTTTCATAGTTTGTGGATACTTCTCTTGATCAGAAAGATACAGTAGTGACCACTGGTGGTCAGACAGGAGCTCTTTGCTCTTACTTCATTCAGGGCAAGATGTATGTTGCCAAGTGCAAATTGGACGGCGCAGATGGCACTTTAAATAGAGGTCTAATTTAGGTCCTTGTGTTACTCCGTCCATATATCAAGGGTTTGGGTTACTGCACCCGCCATTTATTTAGACTTTTTGTGCTAATTGAAAGGTGACTCTTGCTGGCTCATGTTTACAAATTGAATGGGTTGCACAACCTTAGCTTGATTTGCAGGATGCTACTAAAAGCCTTCAGTTCGGATGGATAAATTTGGTTTAAGAACTGCAGTCGACTTCCATCCTTAATCTAGATAGAGATACGACTGTTGGGGAATACAGTCAAACCAAATATTATTCAGACACTTGCAGGATTTCATGAAAATTCAAACTGTATAAAAACTTATTTTTAGCCTGAAGTGGCAATGGGTTCTATGGTTTCATTCTCATGTAGATGTAAACAGCTGTCAGTGGCTGTGATTGCAATGGATTTGCCAGTGTAGTTTCCAGTTTGGAAATGCATCACTTTGATTCAACTTGTTAGTTTTGCAATTGAAATAAATCCATAATAGAAATAATGGAACCATTACTGGCGTGTATGGAAATTAATAAGAAACTGCTAATTTTGCTCACGACATTGTTCTTCGGTCATGACAGACTGACAATAACAACAGGAAAGTGCATTTGTGTCATCTGAAATGGGCTCAGCCATGGATATTCCAAGCATAATTGGGTCAGCATATTGTGTTGACCAGCTGACCATTGTCTGCAGCTGAACAGGACATTTTCTATGCATTGGTGCATCTGGATGTTAGCCAAGGCTGCTGCAGTGACATTATCTACTCTATGCAGAGCAGTTTGTAGTGCAGTTTGTAGTGCAGTTTGTAGTGCAGTTTGTAGTGCAGTTTGTAGTGCAGTTTGTAGTGCAGTTTTTAGTGCAGTTTGTAGTACAGTTTGTAGTACAGTTTGTGCAGTGCAGTTTGTGCAGTGCATTTTCTGCAGTGCAGTTTGTGTATTTTGGGTAGTGCAGTTTGGGTAGTGTAGTTTGTAACGCGGTTTGTAGCGCAGTTTCTAGTGCAGTTTGTGTACTGCAGTAAATGTAGACTCAGACTGGTTTTATTTATATTTATTATTTAGTGTTCACGCTGTGCTATGGTGAAATATTTCCTTAAGATGGTCGCTATCACTGGAGGTTCCCACAAAGGAACTGTTGGCCCAATCCCGCAAAGCTAAGAAATGCGCAAATAAATATGTCATAAAAGCGCAATGTTAATATTTATAACAAATAAGAATACGCGGATAAAGCCGTGGCCATAAGTTTTTGGACACTTGCTACAGATGGTGACAATGGTGCTTTTTCAATCATGCATTACAGGTTTACAACTCTTTTCCATGTATAGGCCTAGGGTATTGCAATGACCTGCATGTCGGTCAGTTTGTCCTTCCTTTTTGTTTCTCTGTCTGTCTGTCAACCACACTTATAGACATGATAGCCTCAGGTCCATTGATGCTAAGCTCAGGGAACTGCAGGTAATATACCTCAGAAGAATACCCGAATGAGGTAAAAATTGGACGACTTTGATTGTTTTTATGTCACAAGGGTCAAACTCGTCCAGGAACTTGTGGCTCTTCACTCAATTGCCGCCAGCAAAACATGTGGAAAATGAGGCCTATCCCCCTGACCAACCATCCCTAACTTCTTTCATATATTGGCGTGATCATTGTGCAAATGTATTTTAAGGACAGTATATATGATCCGTAAAGAAAATAATTCAAGTAAAAGTGTCTGTAAACATTTGGCCATGACTGTAGGTAAAGGAAGACGATACAGAAGAAAATGAAATGGTTGCCCTGATTCAGCTGGGTGGTCTAGTGGTAAGATGCTCACCTGCTCCTCTGAAGGACCCGGGTTCCATCCCAGGCCCGGGCACCATTCTGAGCAACATCTCAGCTTAATTTGGTTTGGATGGGGTGAATGTGTAACATGGGTGGACTCCTCCTCTCTGTCACCTCATCAATCAACCCTCAATAGTCACAAGAACTTGCCTTAGAGGGCTGCACGTTCCATATCAATCTATCTATCATGGGTCACTACAGCACGAGACCCTATGACTAGCAGTGGACAAAAGTGTGTGTGGTATCTGCAAGCAGTGTCAAGCACATGGCAAGAGCCAGCGGGTGCACTGCTTGGGACTCCGATCAATGCCTTACAAGACCCAAATAAGTTTGTCACCTCCTGAGTCGTAAAGCTGCTGAATGAGCAGAGGGCATCCGTCAGCTGTCGCTATTGGCTTATTGGTTTCCATGGCTATGAAAAGGCTGAGAAAGATTGTGACTGATATATTTGAGAAAAAGGTGTCCAATATTAATTTTGTGGTGGTACTAGCAGATGAAATTGCATAAGCCAAAAAAGTGCTCCTTGTTACTTGCATTTTTTTTGCTTTAGACTAATCTCAGTGGTTTTCACCCCAGGAGCTTCTAATTAACTTTCAGTACAAGAGTCACTTATAGAAATGTATTTGATTTAATTTAAGTGTACTATTTGGCATCTTGTATGATGTTTTCTTCCGTGGCTCAAGAAAATTTTTTTTTTTACTAAAAGACATTTTCTCATTCCCCATTTGGAATATGTCAGTCTTATTTGACGAAAATCAGACTAATATTAGGGGAGCAGCAGCCATTTAAAGTATACTCCTGGAAGCTGTCGAGTTACTCCTACTACCCGCCGGCTTACTCCTACAACTCTGCGAGTCACCCGTAAAACCTGCCGAGTCACCCGTAGAACCCGCCAAGTCACCCATAAAACCCGCCGAGTCACCCGTAGAACCAGCCAGGTAACCCGTAGAACCAGGCGGGTAACCCGTAGAACCCGGCGGGTAACCCTTCGGGTGATGCCCCGCCCCTTTTTGCCGCCAGAATCCATTGCCAATCCAGCGAAAAAAGCTGTTACATAACCGTTACGTCACTCTACGGGTTCACTACGGCTAAAACAGCCTAGTGTGACAGGGGCTTAAGACCAATGAGAACACTCCATTATTGTTTTGAATCAAATTCACTTTGAAAACCCCCAGATTTTTTGGCTGTACTGCATTCTTGCCACTGTGTTACATGGCCAAATGTGCCACGTGCGTTTTCCATGAAAAGGATAAACGCATGGAAAAAGCATGGGTTTTTGCCTAATTAAAATAAGGTGAAAACCATGCGTTTTCCATGTATTTATCCAAACACATGGAAAACGCATGTAGCACATTTGGCCATGTACAACTTTATATCAAGATCATGTCAAATTTGATGCTAGGTAGGTTTGCAATATGCTGTCCTAATGATTATAGTCAGCATATACATTCAAAACTATATCAAATAGAACACCACAAACTGTAGGTAAGCCCGCATAGGTTTTCTCTGCGATTCCCAGCTCCTTACGAACATCAAGTAAATAAGACTAAAGCCTCATCAGACACCGGTCTGGTGGGATAACTACATGAGACTAGAAATGACACTAATGAAGATATCTGATGCCATAAACACAGTTAGGACACTCCGACGTGTCTGAGAAAATCTGTGTAAATGTCTGTTATGCCAATAGGAGGCTCCGCGAACTGTCTTAGCTCATTTATTTACAGCGTTTCGCCATCTGGGATGTAGTCTGTGAATGACATATCAGAGACTGTTTTTAGGGAACTATCTTGAGTCTCATCTGTTACTTGGCCCAGCGGTTAAGTCACTCGCCAGGTTCTAATTTGGGATACCAATCGTCGAAAGTTTTGCTTCAGCTACGCAATTATTACCAAGGCCGAATCTCAGTCATCATGCTTATCTGGTGAATTTGGATCTAGCGGAATTATGTCATATAGTGAACAGAGACTGTGAAGCCAATTGCTCCACACAAGAAGATACCGTCACAGGAACAGCTATAAGAGACTTAGTTCTTGTCTCACAAGGACAGCTGTTTTCAATTATGGACAGACATGATGCTTTACTTCTAAATTTTTTATGTACAACTTGATTTTTTTATTTTATTGATGCTTCTGCATAGACAGTTTAATTTAATTTTTCCATAATTTTGTACTATTAAGGTACGAATAAACATAATAATAATAATAATAATACTGATGTCTGTATATCACCGAGCTAGCTAATGCTATCACCATATCATACATCCCAAATGTCCCTTTGGCTGTTAAAGCAATCGTGAATTGGCTGTCCATGCAAAATCTGCTATCTGCAACTGTAGGGGAATGTCATTGGTTTGTAAAATTGAAATTAAAAGTATGTACATATACAGTTAATTTCATTAAAAACGGCCCGTCAGTTTGAAACTAGACAAAGCTTTCATAGCTGGCTACTCCAACTCGATCTAAAAGTACATATTTATGATATAATAGATTAATTTCTTACATTTACCAAGGTTTATATTTTTCTGGTGATAGTAGACAGAAGCAGCTGACTCTAGCAAGTTTAGACCACAGCCAGGTACAGGTCGCTACAGACAGCTAGAGTCGACCGTATTTTATGAAACTAACTGTATACCACAACACTGTTGTGAGATAAGTATGTCCAGAGATATTGACGTTTAAATATGGAGATTTGAGCACAGATAACTGTAAATACTCACTGGCTAATCCTGATGACCTGAAACGATTCAGGCTGAAGTCAGTATTGTAAATTAGAGAAATCTATTTATATTTCATTAAATCTCAGGGTGTGTATTCAATTTGCTGACAAACCAACCTAGTGCTAAACCAACTTGGCGACAAACTAACCCTGGCGATGAAATTTAGTTGGTCATTGCTATGAAGCTGGTTATGATTCCTTGGAGAGTCATGCAATATTCTTACAGAAGACACAAATCTCTCAAACCTTATAGAACTGATAGATTGATGGGAAACTGACACTTTAACATGGTTGACCAATGACCAAAGTCAGGAATTAATACTGACACATGCCCCATAAGGAAATTTCACCTGCGAGAGGTTAACTCGATATGGGTAAATGATGTTATCGCTGAAGGGGTCCAGGCCCATAGGGTGCAAGACATGGCAGTCTGGCTGGTGTATGGAACTCTATAGCAATATGTTCATAGATTATCTTAGGTACTATTCATAAAGAGTGTTCAACCATAGCTAACAAGGGCTCAGAACATCTACTTGCAGCAGCTACAGAAAGCTGAGCCAAGCCAGAAATAGCTGGACACAATTATCATATCAAAACATGATGTGGACTTACAGACTTCCCACAAATTCAATAATTTAATATTAATCAAGATGGAATAGTTTAATTATAGCTTCCAGTGGACAGCTACATCTAGATTATTTATGTCATTGATTTGTAAAATTGAAATTAAAAGTATATAAATATACAGTTAGTTTCACTAAAAACGGTCCGTCACTTTAAAATAATGGTACAGCACTGGGAAAATACCAAATTACATGTCAGTTAAACAATAGTGTCTCTATTGCTTATGTATTAAGCCGTTCATTGTGAAAATGGAGGAGTTAAAATATGGAGCCTTGTGTTACACCTATCTAAGACATTGCTTTATGCAAATCATTTATATAAAAATAAATACAAAAGAAAGGGAAATCTAACACCTTGTTATGTATGGCCATTACACAGATATCTATGCATTAAAATCGAATGTGATTCACAATTTTAATTTTTGTCCATATATATATATTTTTATATTTTTTTCAGGTAAGTTGTGGCATTTTGTGATACTTAAATAAGGATGAAGGTTGGACTAAGGGTATTTTATATGGATTAAGGTAGGGCAAACTTTTCCTAAATAATAATAAGGCACAAAGGAGAATTTGGACCATATCATATTGATTCATAATATATCATAAGTTATATAAGGCAATTAATATTTATTAAGTATATAAATTAGTTCAGTTTATCTTGATATACAAATATCCATGAACCTATTACAAAATTGTCCAGTTTTTTTACACACACTATTGATCTCGACCTAGCAATACAAAATGGCCTTTAGTAACTCGAATGAGAACCACTATATATTTGGTGCAAAATATTAGTCAAAACATGCTAAATTATTATTTTCCACGAAGTTAATCTCCCCCATGATATTAAGGCTAATCTGCACTTATCCACTATAATTAAATTGCCTACACGAACAGATGCCAACTTAATGACTTCCTCCCAAAACAAATGCTACCTAAATTAATTGCCTCCCACGCGAATCCTCTGTTTAAAAAGTTGCAGCAAAAGACTTGACAAAAGCTCATCATTATTTTCAATTAAAAAAAACACTGTATGCCATGTATAGTATATGTCCAATAATGATATTATTATAGTGTTTTGTTGGGGAAAAATATACTTGGCCTTAATTAGTGGTTAGGTTGCCGTAACAGTGAGGTTAAGGATAATTGCAAAAACAAGTCCAGTGTCATGATGCCTTAATAATTAAGTGGGCTTGTATTTTATTCTATGTACAAAGTTAGATTTATTTCGAGGATTTCAGTTATTGTTGGACAGGTCCTGACAAGTTGGTTTTAAAAAAGAAAAAAAAAACTATGTTTTCACCCAGACAGCTGTTAATGTGTATTTTGCTGTGGAAAACAAATTAACGGACAGCATGTACGAAATCAAGAGTACATAAATGTGTACATTGTCATGCTGTAAAACGGATAACTGTCAAGATATGATTTATAACAGCACTTGTAATAACAAATCTTGACCATCCACATAATACCTTGTTTTGTATGCTTTTCAGTATAGTGGTACCTCGCCATTAAAACCACCCTTGGTGATATACTGGCCTTAATGTCGAGGTGGTCTTAATAGAGAGGGTGTGCTAATATTAGAATACGGTTTGGTTCAAATACTTATTGGTGAGGTGGTCTTAATATTGAGGTGGTATAAATATAGAGGTGGTCTTAATAATGAGGTGGTCTTAATCGTGAGGTGGTCTTAATAATGAGATGGTCTTAATATTGAGGTGGTCGTAAGAGCGAGGTGGTCTTAAAAGTGAGATGGTCTGGTCCAATAGAAATTTATATACAAATAAACCAATTTAAAACCTGTGGATCCCGCTTTAAGACCACTTCACTATTAAGATAATCACGGTCAATATTTTGCCCAATGAAATTTTGTATTTTACCTCTCTACTAAGACCACCTCATCATTAAGAACAATTGAACTTGCGCCAAGGGTGGTCTTAATGGTGAGGTTCCATTGTATATCATTATCATGAAGTGGATAGAGCTAGTGTAAATTATGATGCGGTTATGGTTTTTACTTCACTTGGGAGGCTTTGGTTAATGGTGAAAAAGAATGCCAGTCATTAAGCCATACATTTTTATAATGAGTGAGAGATAGAGAGTGGTGGTGGTGGAATAGGGTTTTACATCCTGTATTTCTGCACCTGATGGGCTAATTAGGACAGGCAGGGACCATAGCAATGAGATGATTGATGAAACAGCCATCCAGCATAGGCTAGACTGGAAATCGAACCCGGGATGCAGTGGTGGGACACCCAGCACGGTACCACTGAGCTAGGCCCCCACCCCTGAGAGATAGAATGCAATAACTTTATATAATAGGGGCTAAGTGTACAGATTGGTACTTTCATATACTTCATGCAGCTATTCATCTCAAAGTCCATGGTTTGTGAGATGTTGAAGTGGCAGTGAATTATACTTTGTGTCTGTTCTGGCGCAATTTAAAGACCCAGCCATAGGGTAAATGTGCAACATGGTGTGGACTCCAATATAAGCTGACTAAGCTTCAGACCCAGAGTAGTCCCACAACGCTAAAATACTATTCAGTTTCACACTCTGGTGTCAATAAGATCGTAAAACGTAAGTAGCAATTTCTTCCCACAGTCACAGACAGTTTGACAGATAAATTCCAGTGTCTCAAAGGCACCACGATGGCTGCTATCTTTCAAAATGTCAACCACAGTATTCGAAAGAAATTTAATGAGTCCCAGTCTCTTGCTTAACTGTCAAGAACTGCTCAGTAGTGATTAAATATCTGGAAAAAATATCTTAGTCCAGATTGTGGAAGATTTAGACACTAAATGTCCTGGTTATTGAAACTTTTCAGTCGTTCCTTAAAGTCTGGAAAATGCTTGAGAATGAATTTCAGTTTTCCCTCTCTGCAAAAGCCCTTAGAATTAAAAAAAAATCGATTATTGAAACATTAGGGATAACTCAGGGTATCAATGCTTGGCACTATAAGAAAAATGTGTGTGGATTTTAGGCACACAAGCTTCAATTTATGAAACTGTGTTTCTTTTGTGTCATAAATAGCAATTATTACTTATTAAAAAAATCACTTAAATAAAACTGCTCAGATTTATTATCAGGAAAGCAAAAAATTCTGAATTTTTATTTATTTTTTTCATGAGAGATAAACAGCCTGCTTTGTATTCGTGATGATCTTTTTGTCCAGCATTGGTGATTTAATGTAATATTAGGACAAAACAAGTTGTAAATGAAAATATTTAAGACTGGTAATGATAATCTTAATGGATACTCGTTATTTTGATCAATATTTCATCCACTTAGCGTTGAATCTGTGTCAAGTGTCATTTCTGTGAAACAGTTAACTTGAAGTTAGCAATATTCTCTATTGTCTTAGTTACAAATAATCATCAACAGAAAAAAATAGCAAACTTGAAGTTTGTTGGTCCAGAGAGGGGTGTTTAAGGGTTAGAAAGTTAGGGTTTGACTCAATAGTAAAATCTCTGTCCATTTCTTATTGCTCCACTTTGGAATTTTCACTAAGGAGGCAAATTACTAAGTTTTGAAATTTAAAAAGGTATCGTATATAAAAGACCAATGCAAATAGACTTACAACTGCTACATTATTTCCATGTTGTATAAGATAGCACATTACTTTTGACTGGTACCCTTTTGACTCAGATATTGACAGTAGTTCTGGCCTGATACAGTATATGGGCTTTGGTCATGCAATTCTTCAATGATTACCCTCTGAGTATCTTTCCCTATGACCTTTGTTGAGATATGCATGATATCTTTGAGCCACAGACCAATGAATTGGCAAGGAAAACATTTATGGTCAGGAATGTTTTATTGCCAAAAAAAAAGTATGAAAACATGTAAAACTTTTGTATTGTATTTTGAGGGAGTGCAAGAAGTATTTTTTATTAGATTGATGGCATCAATGTATATGTTGCTTACAACTATTGTGACCAACTCTTGTTAGTTGTTGTTTGGATGAGACGTTAAATTGGTGGTCCCTTGTACTCAGTGAGGCAAGTAAAAGATCCCACCCATGGGGTAAATATGTAACATTTGTAGACTCCTCCTCTTTCTCACCTCATCAATCAACCCTCGATAGCAGCAAGAACTTGCCTTAGATGGCTGCACTTTCCATATCTATTTATCTATCTATCTATCTATCTTTCTACCTGTCTACCTATCTATCTATCTATCTGTCTGTCTATATCTGTCTATCTATCGATCTATCTATCTATATATCTACCTATCTATCTATGTACCTGTCTACCTGTCTACCTATCTATCTGTCTATCTATATCTGTCTATCTATCTATCAATCTAGTTATCTACCGTCGTGTGTATTATGCAGAAGCTAAGCAAAAGTACTCCATAATTTAACATATTAATATTTCGTGTATATTTCTGGGACCCTATTAAGACTGGTGTTGGATTTGGTATTTGGGTTTGTAAGTTCACACCAAAAGTCATATCAAAAACAAATGGGTCATTATCTGTTTTAATGATAATGTGGAACTTCAGTTGAGCCATTAGGTGTCTCCAGCTAGGTATGGCTCAGTGTGGCTTGCTCTAGCTCTTAGTGGGTCGTTCAGATAGTTTTTCCTGACTCTGGATAGCTATTGATGAATGTTATTTGTGAGTAGTACTGTATGTTACACAAATTTTGATTCCTGTAAACACTGAAAAGTGTTTGAATAGTAAACGATATATAAATAATTTGAAATGACAATACCAAGGTCAATGTCTCAATACTACTGGGTCTGAAGCTTAGTCAGCTTATGTGACCAGCTAGCAGGCAGATGTATTGATGAGATGATAGGCTGCTTGGAGTCCACACCATGTAACAGGCTTTTTTGCTTTGTTTTTGAACAACAAAGCAAAAAAGGTGTGAACAACAAAGAAAAAAAGGTGTGAACAACCTTCTGGCTGGTGTATAGAACTCTATAGCAATATGTTCATAGATTATCTTAGGTACTATTCATAAAGAGTGTTCAACCATAGCTAACAAGGGCTCAGAACATCTACTTGCAGCAGCTACAGAAAGCTGAGCCAAGCCAGAAATAGCTGGACACAATTATCATATCAAAACATGATGTGGACTTACAGACTTCCCACAAATTCAATAATTTAATATTAATCAAGATGGAATAGTTTAATTATAGCTTCCAGTGGACAGCTACATCTAGATTATTTATGTCATTGATTTGTAAAATTGAAATTAAAAGTATATAAATATACAGTTAGTTTCACTAAAAACGGTCCGTCACTTTAAAATAATGGTACAGCTCTGGGAAAATACCAAATTACATGTCAGTTAAACAATAGTGTCTCTATTGCTTATGTATTAAGCCGTTCATTGTGAAAATGGAGGAGTTAAAATATGGAGCCTTGTGATACACCTATCTAAGACATTGCTTTATGCAAATCATTTATATAAAAATAAATACAAAAGAAAGGGAAATCTAACACCTTGTTATGTATGGCCATTACACAGATATCTATGCATTAAAATCGAATGTGATTCACAATTTTAATTTTTGTCCATACATATATATTTTTATATTTTTTTCAGGTAAGTTGTGGCATTTTGTGATACTTAAATAGTAATGAAGGTTGGACTAAGGGTATTTTATATGAATTAAGGTAGGGCAAACTTTACCTAAATAATAATAAGGCACAAAGGAGAATTTGGACCATATCATATTGATTCCTAATATATCATAAGTTATATAAGGCAATTAATATTTATTAAGTATATAAATTAGTTCAGTTTAGGACCATATATTTAATCATAATATATCATTCGTAATTTTAAGGAATATAATATTTATTATAAGTTTTGAAGTATATAAATAAGTTCAGTTTATCTGGATATACAAATATCCATGAACCTATTACAAAATTGTCCAGTTTTTTTACACACACTATTGATCTCGACCTAGTAATACAAAATGGCCTTTAGTAACTCGAATGAGAACCACTATATATTTGGTGCAAAATATTAGTCAAAACATGCTAAATTATTATTTTCCACGACGTTAATCTCCCCCATGATATTAAGGCTAATCTGCACTTATCCACTATAATTAAATTGCCTACACGAACAGATGCCAACTTAATGACTTCCTCCCAAAACAAATGCTACCTAAATTAATTGCCTCCCACGCGAATCCTCTGTTTAAAAAGTTGCAGCAAAAGACTTGACAAAAGCTCATCATTATTTTCAATTAAAAGATCACTGTATGCCATGTATAGTATATGTCCAACTATGATATTATTATAGTGTTTTGTTGGGGCAAAATATACTTGGCCTTAATTAGTGGTTAGGTTGCCTTAACAGTGAGGTTAAGGATAATTGCAAAAACAAGTCCAGTGTCATGATGCCTTAATAATGAAGTGGGCTTGTATTTTATTCTATGTACAAAGTTAGATTTATTTCGAGGATTTCAGTTATTGTTGGACAGGTCCTGACAAGTTGGTTTTAAAAAAGAAAGAAAAAACTATGTTTTCACCCAGACAGCTGTTAATGTGTATTTTGCTGTGGAAAACAAATTAACGGACAGCATGTACGAAATCAAGAGTACATAAATGTGTACATTGTCATGCTGTAAAACGGATAACTGTCAAGATATGATTTATAACAGCACTTGTAATAACAAATCTTGACCATCCACATAATACCTTGTTTTGTATGCTTTTCAGTATAGTGGTACCTTGCCATTAAACCACCCTTGGTGATATACTGGCCTTAATGTCGAGGTGGTCTTAATATAGAGGGTGTGCTAATATTAGAATACGGTTTGGTTCAAATACTTATTGGTGAGGTGGTCTTAATATTGAGGTGGTATAAATATAGAGGTGGTCTTAATAATGAGGTGGTCTTAATCGTGAGGTGGTCTTAATAATGAGATGGTCTTAATAGAGAGGTGGTCTTAATAGTGAGATGGTCGTAAGAGTGAGGTGGTCTTAATATTGAGGTGGTCGTAAGAGCGAGGTGGTCTTAAAGTGAGATGGTCTAGTCCAATAGAAATTTATATACAAATTAACCAATTTAAAACCTGTGGATCCCGCTTTAAGACCACTTCACTATTAAGATAATCACGGTCAATATTTTCCCCAATGAAATTTTGTATTTTACCTCTCTACTAAGACCACCTCATCATTAAGAACAATTGAACTTGCGCCAAGGGTGCTCTTAATGGTGAGGTTCCATTGTATATCATTATCATGAAGTGGATAGAGCTAGTGTAAATTATGATGCGGTTATGGTTTTTACTTCACTTGGGAGGCTTTGGTTAATGGTGAAAAAGAATGCCAGTCATTAAGCCATACATTTTTATAATGAGTGAGAGATAGAGAGTGGTGGTGGTGGAATAGGGTTTTACATCCTGTATTTCTGCACCTGATGGGCTAATTAGGACAGGCAGGGACCATAGCAATGAGATGATGGATGAAACAGCCATCCAGCATAGGCTAGACTGGAAATCGAACCCGGGATGCAGTGGTGGGACACCCAGCACGGTACCACTGAGCTAGGCCCCCACCCCTGAGAGATAGAATGCAATAACTTTATATAATAGGGGCTAAGTGTACAGATTGGTACTTTCATATACTTCATGCAGCTATTCATCTCAAAGTCCATGGTTTGTGAGATGTTGAAGTGGCAGTGAATTATACTTTGTGTCTGTTCTGGCGCAATTTAAAGACCCAGCCATAGGGTAAATGTGCAACATGGTGTGGACTCCAATATAAGCTGACTAAGCTTCAGACCCAGAGTAGTCCCACAACGCTAAAATACTATTCAGTTTCACACTCTGGTGTCAATAAGATCGTAAAACGTAAGTAGCAATTTCTTCACACAGTCACAGACAGTTTGACAGATAAATTCCAGTGTCTCAAAGGGGCACCACGATGGCTGCTATCTTTCAAAATGTCAACCACAGTATTCGAAAGAAATTTGATGAGTCCCAGTCTCTTGCTTAACTGTCAAGAACTGCTCAGTAGTGATTAAATATCTGGAAAAAATATCTTAGTCCAGATTGTGGAAGATTAATTAGACACTAAATGTCCTGGTTATTGAAACTTTTCAGTCATTCCTTAAAGTCTGGAAAATGCTTGAGAATGAATTTCAGTTTTCCCTCTCTGCAAAAGCCCTTAGAATTAAAAAAAAATCGAATATTGAAACATTAGGGATAACTCAGGGTATCAATGCTTGGCACTATAAGAAAAATGTGTGTGGATTTTAGGCACACAAGCTTCAATTTATGAAACTGTGTTTCTTTTGTGTCATAAATAGCAATTATTACTTCTTAAAAAATCACTTAAATAAAACTGCTCAGATTTATTATCAGGAAAGCAAAAAATTCTGAAATTTTTTTTTCGTTTTCATGAGAGATGAACAGCCTGCTTTGTATTCATGATGATCATTTTGTCTAGCTAGGCATTGGTGATTTAATCTAATATTAGGACAAAACAAGTTGTAAATGAAAATATTTAAGACTGGTAATGATAATCTTAATGGATACTCGTTATTTTGATCAATATTTCATCCACTTAGCGTTGAATCTGTGTCAAGTGTCATTTCTGTGAAACAGTTAACTTGAAGTTAGCAATATTCTCCATTGTCTTAATTACAAATAATCATCAACAGAAAAAAATAGCAAACTTGAAGTTTGTTGGTCCAGAGAGGGGTGTTTAAGGGTTAGAAAGTTAGGGTTTGACTCAATAGTAAAATCTCTGTCCATTTCTTATTGCTCCACTTTGGAATTTTCACTAAGGAGGCAAATTACTAAGTTTTGAAATTTAAAAAGGTATCGTATATAAAAGACCAATGCAAATAGACTTACAACTGCTACATTATTTCCATGTTGTATAAGATAGCACATTACTTTTGACTGGTACCCTTTTGACTCAGATATTGACAGTAGTTCTGGCCTGATACAGAATGTGGGCTTTCGTCATGCAATTCTTCAATGATTACCCTCTGAGTATCTTTCCCTATGACCTTTGTTGAGATATGCATGATATCTTTGAGCCACAGACCAATGAATTGGCAAGGAAAACATTTATGGTCAGGAATGTTTTATTGCCAAAAAAAAAGTATGAAAACATGTAAAACTTTTGTATTGTATTTTGAGGGAGTGCAAGAAGTATTTTTTATTAGATTGATGGCATCAATGTATATGTTGCTTACAACTATTGTGACCAACTCTTGTTAGTTGTTGTTTGGATGAGACGTTAAATTGGTGGTCCCTTGTACTCAGTGAGGCAAGTAAAAGATCCCACCCATGGGGTAAATATGTAACATTTGTAGACTCCTCCTCTTTCTCACCTCATCAATCAACCCTCGATAGCAGCAAGAACTTGCCTTAGATGGCTGCACTTTCCATATCTATTTATCTATCTATCTATCTATCTTTCTACCTGTCTACCTATCTATCAATCTATCTGTCTGTCTATATCTGTCTATCTATCGATCTATCTATCTATATATCTACCTATCTATCTATCTACCTATCTACCTGTCTACCTATATATCTGTCTGTCTATGTCTGTCTATCTATCTATCAATCTATCTACCTATCTATCTAGTTATCTACCGTCGTGTGTATTATGCAGAAGCTAAGCAAAAGTACTCCATAATTTAACATATTAATATTTCGTGTATATTTCTGGGACCCTATTAAGACTGGTGTTGGATTTGGTATTTGGGTTTGTAAGTTCACACCAAAAGTCATATCAAAAACAAATGGGTCATTATCTGTTTTAATGATAATGTGGAACTTCAGTTGAGCCATTAGGTGTCTCCAGCTAGGTATGGCTCAGTGTGGCTTGCTCTAGCTCTTAGTGGGTCGTTCAGATAGTTTTTCCTGACTCTGGATAGCTATTGATGAATGTTATTTGCGAGTAGTACTGTATGTTACACAAATTTTGATTCCTGTAAACACTGAAAAGTGTTTGAATAGTAAACGATATATAAATAATTTGAAATGACAATACCAAGGTCAATGTCTCAATACTACTGGGTCTGAAGCTTAGTCAGCTTATGTGACCAGCTAGCAGGCAGATGTATTGATGAGATGATAGGCTGCTTGGAGTCCACACCATGTTACACATTTATCCTATGGGTGAGGTCTTTCACTTGCCTCAGCATGGACACCGAGTACAAGGCACCTCCAATTTAACATCTCATGCAATCGACATCCAGCTGCTGGGATGTAGCTCATGAAGAGGGCCCGGGCCAGGACCTTCCGCAGAGATAGTTTAACCATTAGGCCATCGAGCCAGTGTTCTTACTGATGACATCACAAATTAAATGACATCATGAAATAATGGTACCCCAGTTCCCATTATTGTGGCTTCAGGTCATAGCAAGGTTATTAGCCCAATAATCTCCTCTCTGCATGTTACAATAATGTTAGCAAGACATTATGTGTCTCTGTGATTGTCCTGGTAGCCCGCAGGGTGTAATGGGCATTAGGGGTGAAAGGGTATTTGTCATAATTGAGGGACCAGGGGGTGGAGATTGTGGAATTGACTTTGGGCATGTCATGTAACCCTGGAATTTGAGTTGGCAGTGAGGATGAGTAATTTGACAGATTCATTTCAATCTTATTCACTCCCTTCTGGAGCATGATCAATGTGGACAAGTGGTCAGCATGGTTTGTTTGTATCTCCTCAAACGGTGCCTGGGTTCAAACCCTTCTGTGTACTATACATAAGCCACATTATATCTCACTATACTTGGGGTGGGGGCCAGGCTCAGTGGTAGCGCGCTGGGCTTCCAACCACTGGGCCCCGGTTCAATTCCCAGTCGAGCCTATGTTGGATGGCTGTTTCATCCTTCGTCTCATTGACATGGTCCCTACCTGTCTAAAATAGCCCATCAGGTGCAGAAATACAGGACATAAAGCCCTAATCCAGAGTCTTTCCAGAGACTTTCTCAACTCCCTGGGGAGTATTGTTGTAAATACGGGGTTAACTGCAGGGACTTAAGAGCTCACATCAGTGCCATCACTGTGGGTGCCTATAGCCATATTATACCCATTGCACCTGGGTGGGGTGAAACAATGGGAGGGGAGGGTAGGATTCTAATCCGTAAGCTTGCAGATAGGCGGCGAACACCTTAACTGCTTAACAGCATCCCATAAATCATCATCTTGTCATTTACCCTCTTTCTCTCTGATAATTTCATACACCAAGTCAAGATAATTTGCCTTTTTTTCAGGCTTAAATTCAAAATATATTTGTGATCTGGTTATAATGTCTTTGTCCTCTATATTTTTATAAAATTCATTGAGAATCCATAAGTTGTGTAAATAAAAGGCCAACTGCAAAATAGTGAAAAGTATAAATATGTTCTTAACTTGCCGGAGGTAAACCGAATTCCTTTTTTTGTGTCCTTGAATTGGAATTAGTTGCTCCCCACCTTTTATCAATATTGCATTTAGCGCTGATGTAAATCAATTGGTCCTCAGTGCATATAGAAGTGTTTGCCGATTGCTTTTGTAGATTGCACGCTACGCAAACTTATACCAGCTATATTGGAGCTTAGTCCCACGGGAGCTGGTACCCCTTTACAGCCTAAGGCCATCCAGTATCCACTCTTGACCAGCGGTGTCCTGTAGTGACCACTGGCGTTCGGACAGAAGCTCTTTGATCTTACTTCATTCAGGGCAAGATGCATGTTGCCAAGTGCAAATTGGACCGGGCAGATAGGAACTTATATAGTGGCCTTATTTAGGTCCTTGTGTTGCTCCCTTGCCATATATCAAGGGTTAAGTAAAGGATTGAGGTCACTTCACCGACGGTAAATTTGTCTTTTGATGTAGAAAGCTGAGATGTAAATCTAGAAAAGAATGTATCAGCAAGGCTGTTCATGAAATAAGATACCTTTTAAGATAAGAATTGCCAGATTGATTTGAGTCGATTTCATTTCTTAATCGAGGGTAGTCTTACTGCCTGTGGTGAAGGTTTCAGTGAACCAAACTCAAACTAATTAATATGTATGTATTTATATTTGGATAAGTACTCAGTGCATAGATATTGACAAGTGCTTTACTCTCATTTGTCTGGATCGGGGCCTAGCTCAGTAGTAGTGTGCTGAGCTTCCAACCACTGGGTCCCGGGTTTGATTCCCGGTTGAGCCTAAGTTTGATGGCTGTTTCATCCATTATCTCATTGCCATGGTCCCTGCCTGTCCTAGTTATAGCCCATCAGGTGCAGAAATACAGGACGTAAAGCCCTAATCCACCCACCCGCCACTCTTACTCATCTGTGTTATTGCTTTAGTTTGCATTTAGCTATCTAATTTTCTTCAACCATGACAGAATGACGGCAACACTAGATGAGTGCATTTTTGTCATTCGAATGGAGCTCAGCCACAGACATCCCATGCATAAATGGGTCAGCATATTGTGTTGACCAGTTGACCAAAGTGGACAGATGCACTAGACATCTCTATGCAAATGTCATCGACCAGTCCAGGCAAATAGCTACAGAAGGTTATACAGTGACAATATCTGTGAGTGACACAGTTGCCTGCATAGCATAGTTACAGTATTACTCATAAAGAACAGTACACTATAGCTATCCAGAAGTAGAACATGCCAAACCAAGCCATGAATACATCCAAAAGTTGACTCAACTGAAATCTTGCATTAGGATATAAAACTCAGCCACTGAATTATAAATGTGACCTGTACTATAAGTTAAACAGTATACACATGCCCTGTAATTACATATCATTCATGCAGCGTACTGTAGCCACAGCCATTTGCTTTTAATGCCATCTGTCAAAGTAGGCTTTACTCGATGTGCATAATTACATGTTTAATGAAAGGTGTCACTAACTGCTTGAAGCACAACATTGTATTGAATAACACTCTGATTACACATTGTACAAAACAATACCCAATGCATGATTAATAAAAGAAGTCAGATGTCGCAGCCATCTGTTTTAATATGAGGCTGAGCCGTAGAATCATGAAACTGACTTTTCCAAGACCATGGAGTTTATTAGGCACACAGAAAGCGTTTAGACCTCAACCAGAAAATCCAACGCGATGAGCAAGATCACCGCTAGTCACAAACTGCCACAAGGCATGACCCGAGCAGTGGACAAAAATGTGTATCTTATCGACAGACACACGGCAAGAGCCAACGGCTGGACTGTTTGGGACTCGGATCAATGCCTTACAAGACTCAAATAAGTTTGTCACCCTCTCCTGAGTCGTAAAGCTGCTGAATGAGCAGAGGGCATCCGTCAGCTGTCGCTATTGGCTTATTGGTTTCCATGGCTATGAACGGTAAGAAGGATGCTGCCTGATATATTTGGCCTGTGTGCGGTTCAGCTATCGTAAAATGGAAGGGCTAGGACTAATATTAATTTTGTGACACCTAATCCTATCAGAGTCTGATAAGTGGGAGCACACATTTGCTCCTTGCCTTACACCTCAATGGAGAATTTTACAGGGTGCGAGTAATCTCAAAAGGGAATTATGAGTGATTTACCCTGTGGTTCCTTGACTCATCCGTCACATAACAATACAGCTCAGTGTGCATGCAATACATTGGAAGTATTCATGCTAAGGATAATGTATGAGACCTCAGAGTCTACCAGCATATGTTGTATGTATTTTGCCTTGATTTAATTGTAGTTTGTCCGATTAAAAATAATTTTACAAGAATTCCGTCTATTTTCTAGAGGCATTTTTGGAACGATATATGAGACCAAATATTCACGATGTAAAGTGTTCATAACTTTCCTTGCTATTTCATGGAAAGGAAAGCACAAATGGGAATATATATATTAGACTACAAACATGTACATTATTGAAAAGAATAAGATTTTTTTTATGTGAATAATAAGCATGAAGTTTTAATATGTGGAAAATCCTGTTTCTTCTGGAGTGTTATATTTATGCCATTAACTCTTTGATATCATGTCAAAATAACATTATTTTTTATCAAAAACAAGAAAAGCTCAAATGCAAATACATTGCTGACAAGAAAGAATAAATGCAAATACATTGTTGAAAGATATGATTTTATGTGAATGTTGTAAAGCATATAGTTGTTATATTATGCCCCTACATCTGCTTGTCTGTGGCTTCCAAACATCCAGTAAATAAGACTAATGCAGTAGTCTGCTCTGGTAACTATATGAGACTAGAAATGACATTAATGAAGATATCTGATGCCATAAACACTGTTAGGATGTTGTGACGTGTCCACAGAAATCAGTATAAATGACTTGATTGCTGTTCTTCGCGATATGTTCCAATTTACGCTGTGTCTCAATCCTGGCTATATGATGCAAATGGTGCTTTTGGATAATTGCTAAGTCTCTTTCATAGGTCCATCATATCTAGAATGTTAGAATTATCATTATTCGATCCATGTGTTTGTTCCACAAGTTGTGTCAAGCGGTATACCAGAAGTGGTCCAGTAAAACGTTTTGAAAGATTTCGATTAGGCTAATATTACAAGCTAGATTCTAGAAAGTTAGAATTATCATCTTTTGATCCATGTGTTTGTTCCACAAGCTGTGTCAAGCGGTATACCAGAAGTGGTCCAGTAAAACGTTTTGAAAGATTTCGATTAGGCTAATATTACAAGCTAGATTCTAGAAAGTTAGAATTATCATCTTTTGATCCATGTGTTTGTTCCACAAGCTGTGTCAAGCGGTATACCAGAAGTGGTCCAGTAAAACGTTTTGAAAGATTAGGCTAACGCCAATCACTAGTTAATATTGGCTTACTATTTTTACGAGTGTTTTCATAGCGATGAAATTGTGCTTATTTTGTCTTCTCTTCTAGAATCTAGCTAGTAATATTAGATAATATTTGGTGTCATGTTGAGGATGTTGAGAAAAGAGTATTTTCATCCAGTGTATTTGAAATGTCAATGGTTTTGAAGTGTAATGTCTCCAACCAAGCCAAATTAGTAACTTTATGATGCAAAATTCATAATATACACCAAAAATTATTGATTGATTTGAGTCAGCCTACACAAGGCTATGCCTGGTAATGGCATTACACCAAAAGATATATCTTCAAGTACAGGACTTACTGCCAATATCTGCACTTACTGGCAATATCTGCATCTCATAATCCAATTCTTAGCCTTGGTTTTATCATATTCCAATAAGATTATTGCTTCTGGATACCATCAGAAGTGTGATGATAATATCAATGTACTTACTAACAATATAAGGAAAACTCTAATCTTGGAATTTCTGGGAATATCTGCTGGAGAATGCCATCAAAGATGGTAAAAGCGATGAAGTCATATCACCTAGTGATTTAATAAATTCTTGTGTAAGCAACAGGATTGTGTGATTATTGGTTTCTTGTAGATACCACATTGCACTATTCAACAAAGGTACACAAATTTCGAACTCCAAAGAATAGTGAAATTTAGTAAACCTACAGATTTTTATATTTTTTTTGAAAGGGGTCATCAGATATACTTGGCCAGACCTCCATTTCCAACCCCACTGATTTCTGTCCGTTAATCTGAAATATAACCAAAGTCTGTTGTGAATATCTCATTTGAATGATTATCATTTAATGACTCATGAAAACCATATCTAGAAATCTCATATTATCTTCTATACTGCATCTGCACTATCTGATATTACTGGTTTCAAAGTTCAAAACAAGTGTCATTCTGAACTCCCATTGGGCAACGAGCATCGTACATTTGACAAACGACCATTATGTTTGTCAATTACTAAGAGCATCACATCAGATTCCTTTTAAAGATCGAAACAAATGTCACTATGTCTAAACTTTCAATTCGCACTAACTTTCCTCATTGCACCGACAATAAAGACCATTGGCCAATAGACGTAGGACATTTGACAAATAGCCGTTACATTTGACCATTACCCCAATGGCTAAGCTTCAGTATTCTGCCCATCTGGTAGTAATCAGAGGACATTGCTAGCAGTCAAGTCCCATCTTTGGTCATTTGCGCAGTAATGGTTCCCATCTAGCTTCATAAGGACCATCATACAAGGGTCTGCGGGTGACGATATATGCACATTTCAATCTCTGCTCCACTATTCTTACACAGCACGCTGAACATTTGGTCACATTTGGTGACAAGGAAAATTTTAGGAAGATGTTTGGTCAGTGAATGGTTTTGATTTGAAAGAGATGTCATATAATACATGACATACATCATATTACCTTGACATGGCAATGATAAAGAACGGACTTGAGATTTCGGGTGACACTTTTTTTTATTATTGATCAAATAAGTATGTTCCCAATTGATGCTCACTGCAACCCAAAAATTCCAGGCTTTTATATGCCCTAAAAACTAATTTAAATATCACTAAAAATACTGCAATGAATGACCTCTGATCGACCATGTTTTCTGACATTCGTGGCTTCAAAAGCTGCCAACACCAATTGTTACACACAATGATGTGACGTCATCAAACAATGGCTGATGACATCACAAGCTTCCAAATCTCACTTTGAGCAGACTTTAAAGGACTTGGCAAGTATTAATTATTTAGGGTCATTAAGTGTATTTTGCAGATTTTATTTTTTATCTTTATGGAGTATCTTTATTGTAGATAGGCAAAATTAATTCAAATTACACAATAAAATAACAATGTCAAAATTTCATGTCACCTGATGTTTAGATGGTAATGCTTTATTTAGCAAGGTCAGCAAGCAAACACTTTGACCAGCAGTCCTTAATATCTCTCCCCAAAATCCTGTTTCATCATCTCAACTTGTAGACTTTCCCAAATACAAGAATGACATTTTCTTTGAATTTTTATCGTAGCATATAACAAGGATATATCATGCCTTCTGGGAGTTCTAAGTGTGAGAAAAGTGCTCTTAGGCATTATAGAACTTGCAGATGGGTCTTTGCCCTCTATTGAGAGTCATGTTTCAATCTCCTGAAAGTCTCTGACATTTGAAACTGCACAAAAAAAAGCTTCTTTATGAGTTGCAATAAGTGAATGTATCCACGTTCTCAATGGCTCAAGCATTGTACAGGATAACTCTTCGAAATGTGGCTGATTTTAGCTGCCTCGAGCATAAAAAGATTACAATAAAATATAATACAATGCAATACAATATAGCCTCTATAAGGAAGATAGAAAAGTATATTTAAATTCATAGAACCGCGAGATAGATGACATCTCACACTTTAACAGTCGACCAATGAGCAAAGTCAGGAATTACTCCTGACAGATGCCAAATAAGGCAATTTCACTTGCTAGAGGTTAACTCAATATGGGTAAATGATGTTATGGTTCAGAAGTCTGGTACCAGACATAAGCTTGGGGATATTTTGCCAGTTGTGTCTTTCTGGCTGACAAATTGGACTATAAGATGGTCGATGATTCTTCTTGCGCGTGTTAGCTTTAGAATTAATTATGTTACTTTCCCGTTTGCTTACCCGGGAATGGAATATTTGTACCCTTGTATTGTTAGCCTGTTATTTACTATATGGTAATGGTATATCTATATTTCATATTTTTGGCACCAGACATGAGCTTGAGGATATTTTGCTAGTTGTGTCTATCTGCTGACAGTGGGATTATATTATTTTTGTTTCTTTATTACGTTAGTTTATGTATTAATCGTGTTTACTTCCCCTTTTGGCTTACCACTTACCATGGAATTGTATATCATTACCCTTGTTTTGTTAGCCTCTTTTTTACCAGGCTGTATTGGTATATCTTTCATTATCAGACCTAAAGTAAGACACAAATCCCAACACGAATGCTGTTATAACTTTGACGACAGTCACGCGCTCATACTCCACCCCACATTGTTACTCGCGGTGCCCTCTGGTGATTCATGCATGTTGAATAGAGCACAGGAAGTGAGCTAATGATGTCTTCTAGGCAGAAGAGCTCTCACTTTTCCATCACAAATAATTTTCTCAGCTAGTCTGAAAAGACGAGCAGGTAATTAACACTACTATGAGATTTCTAGCTGGTTTTCTTGACAGATACAGGTCAGCCTGTCATTGGGCTTACCTGTGCATTATTGTTATACATATGATACATTTTTGCAAGCTAAACAGACACATTTGAAATACATTTGTACAAACTAAACAGATATACTTTCAGGCAGTTAATAATTAAAGTACATTTACGTTGAATATTAATGCCAGAAAATGTTTCGAAACTAACGTAGTCCTATTTTACTGCCTGATGTGCAATATATATGTAAAGGAGTGTTTCTATTTATGCTTTGTCACATATTTGTATTACCTGCCATAAATGTCTTTACTTGAAAGTTCTACATTCATGTTTTTTTTATGTGTCATCTGTATAATTGTCACTAAATTAACTGCAAGGCAATACTGAACCATAAAATTTTAGAGTAATCCAGGCACTTTAATCTCATCACACTTTCCTACACAAATATCAATGATAGCATAGTTGACTCAGTCTTTTTAGCTCCTATCCTAGATACATTGAGACAACTTTTGACAACTTTCCTCCCTCAGTCTGCATCCGTTGCCCACTGCTCCTCATCACTAACATACTTGGCAATGCCAGTGGGATTTGACATGGCAGGTCAAGCGAGGGAAGATTGCAGTTACCAGATTCTATTAGGCTGGAGGCATCGTCCCCTTGAGAAAGGAGAGATTAGTTGAGCTCAGGATGAAGTATGAAGCCTCACACAATGCGCAATCTAATACCGCTGCAATTTACAAAATATATCGGTTTTCAAGTCTTGGATTTCAGTGAAAGTGCAAAAATGCGCAATCTCGAAATGTATTATCAACAATGCAGGAAGAGAAAGAAGTGGAAATGTGATTGAATGGATGAATATGAATCGAAAGGATCAGTAAATGTTTTGAGTAACAATGCAGGAAGAGAAAGATAGAAGTTAAAATGTAATTGAACGGATGAATATGAAGTTGAAAGGATCAGTAAATGTATTATCAACAATGCAGGAAGAGAAAGATGGAAGTGAAAATGTGATTGAATGGATGAATATGAAGTTGAAAGAATCAGTAACAAAGTAAAACAAAAACGTCAATTGAGAGAATAGGTTAGCACATTAATCTAGTATTATATATAATACATGTGGATAACATGAAATTGACTATGTTGTCCTAGACGTTCAACATTGTTACGAAAAATTATTAGATTAATCTTGTTTAGTATACTTGTTTAAATAATTTCTACTCAGATAAGGCATTTTCTGAGGTCAAGTGTTGATCAGTAGCCTTTTTTAATATCCAATTCCTACTTTTGTTGAGTATTAATAAACTCTTGCTGTCTTCTAAGATTCCCTGTTTCTTCTAGTGGCTGTATTTACTTACTGACTACATTTTGTAGTAAAATGAGAAACACATGGACTTCATATCTCAACTGTTGGCTTTCAGGGCAGGGCCATAGCTCAGAGGTAGCGCTCTGGGCTTCCAACCGCTGGGTCCCGGGTTCGATTCCCGGTCGAGCTTAAGTTGGATGGCTGTTTCATCCTTCGTCTCATTGCCATGGTCCCTGCCTGTCCTAATTAGCCCATCCGGTGCAGAAATACAGGATGTAAAGCCCAAATCACACACACACACAACTGTTGGCTTAGTAATGTGTAGGATCAATAAAAAGCAGTTCTGGTGGTCAATTAAGATGTATGTACATTGATCTGTCTGCGCGTACGTCTGCATATCTGTGATGCGTCTGCGTATAAGTGTGCATACCCATGTACAATAAAAAATAGAAACAGAAATTTGGTGGACTAATGTGACTGGTTAGTGAAAGTATGGAACCACTGGGTCCCGGGTTCGATTCCCGGTCGAGCCTATGTTGGATGGCTGTTTCATCCTTTGTCTCATTGCCATGGTCCCTACCTGTCCTAAAGCCCTAATCCACCACCACCACCAGTGAAAGTATGGATGTATAAGACCATGGTTAAAGTTGCACTGTTTATATTTTTGCATAATTATGCAATCGGAGACATTTAATGTAAATGTAGCTTTATCCAGAACCCAACACAATGCATATTGTCCTCACATGTACCACTTTTCTGTTGTAGTCATTACCTAAAAGCACCATTAAATTACAATGTCTAGTTAAAACAGCAAATCAAGTATAAAAATTTGCAAAGGCTATCGGCAAGCACATGCTGGAAACAAGGAACTAATAGAGTGCTCTGTTGTATTACCGTGAGGTTTTATTACTGTGATCAACTTCTAATTATGTGCCAGTCTATTTAAATCTGCCGCCAACATAGTTTTCATGATACACAAGGTATATGCTAATTCTCAACAGATGGCAGCACCTGTCAGTCACTTTATGCCATCTAGCGGTAGAGATAACAGTAATACAACGTCACGGTATTACAGCGGAGCACTCTAACAAATTTGTGAACTTCACAAAGAAATTTCCAGGTTTTACGCAATGACATTGCCTATTCAATTCTTTCAAATCATTTCTGCAATTTGTAGTATTCCTCATATTCTGCCATTCACACACACCACTTCCCTTAATTTGGCTATTACACAAAAGCACCTTTAAAGGGCAATGCTCTGCGCGATTACTTGCTCACTACTTGCTCTAACAGGGAACATGTTCTCGCCGCCAAATTCTAGTATATCTGGAAAAGCCATTAGGTAATCTAGAGACATGCATTGTATGCTAAGTAATTGGGCTTAGACTTATGTGAAAGGCTCTTGCAAGTAGAAGAGTTCAGTGTGTTCTTTTAGGTTTTTGTAACATTTTTTCTTTCGATGGGTGGGTGATTTGGGCAAGACGTACACCTTTCAAACCCCATAGGGAGTTAGTTAGAGCAATTTCCTGATCGCCGGAGAACTGTTCCTGAAGTTTAAGGTAAAGAAACAGAACCAAAGAAGTAAGGAAGAGTGTCTTGACCATGTGCAGAAATACAGACTTTTTCTTGGTCATTTCCAGAAGATCATTGAACAGCAAGTGGGAGCATAACAGCCAGTTCATGTATCTTCACAATGATTTATCATATCAAAAAGTTGTGATTTGGATGTCAAAGAATGATAATCATGATGTACATGTAGAATTACGAACGGTTGAGATCCCAATAAATAAGGGATCCTATAGATACAGAGATATAAAATATACAGGAACATGCCAATGTTGGACTAAACAATTGGCTGATGTTGACTGTGCTAGCCTACGTTGGGCCGACGTCATGCTGATGTAGCATATTATGTAGGTTGTGAGTTATTAATAACAACATTTTCACTGACAAAGTAATCACTATCTGCATTTTAGTAATCAAGAACTACAGCGTAGCTGAGCATTACTGGATAGTGCACAGACCACTGTTTTGGGTTGGCCACTGGGGTTTGAGGTCTTCACCCATTTTGTTACCACCTTTGCCACAGGGTGGGGGCCTAGCTCAGTGGCAGTGCGCTGGGCTTCCAACCACTGGGTCCCGGGTTCAATTCCCGTTCAAGCCTATGTTGGATGGCTGTTTCATCCTTCGTCTCATTGCCATGGTCCCTACCTGTCCTTATTAGCCAATCAGGTGCAGAAATACAGGATGTAAAGCCCTAATCTACCACCACCACCACCTTTGCCACAAGGTGGTTGGGTGGATTAGGGCTTTTATGTCCTGTATTTCTGCACCTGATGGGCTAGTTAGTACAGGGACCATGGCAATGAGATGAAGGATGAAACAACCATCCAACTAAGGCTCGTCCGGTAATCGAACCCGGGACCCAGTGGTTAGAAACCCTGCACGCTATCACTGAGCCTGGCCCCCACTCCCCTTTGCCTCAAAGAGGCACATGACCTGTTCAGTGATGTCTTAAGTTTATCCTGTGGCAGTATAGATACCGAGAACTGTTGATAGGCAGGGGAGCAGTATAATGACTAATAGGTGAACTAGCTACTTTTAGGGGCAAGGGTTTTAACAATGTTGGTTGGAAAAGGATATCTGTAGATAACCATAATACAGCTACCTTAACATAACACTATAAGCTAGTAGGCTTTTGAAGAGTATTGCCATATTGCGGTTCTTTATTTCTTATATCAGTTATTTTATTTATATCCTCAAACTATAAATTCTGATATGCCACGCAGATATGGACATAACATTAGTGGGCTAGTGGGCTAGCCTTGGATATTTATTATATTGTGTGGTGCCATATCTTGCGTCAGTTGTAAAATTGTGAACAATGATATCACATTTTGATTATTGGCATACTTGATGCGCGATAATAATAATAATTATTATCTATTTTGTATACCGTAAAATCCATGAAATATTCTCTAAAGCGGTTTAAAACGATGAATTTCAAATTGAAATTCAAATTTTGTATGCATATCCAGTCACACTTGAAGTCAATTCTATTCAATATTCCAGTTCTCCAAGTTCGTTCTATTTTGTAATACTTTATCTGCTCCAGAATCAACTGGATTAATTAGCCTAGCTCAAAATGGCGTGGTATTTAGAACTTTCTGGAACATCAACAGCATCCAGAGCAACTCATAATAGCTCCAGAGAATAATTTAAGTCATTTGAAACTAATTTGAAACGAGGAAACTTTCAGACTTATTCCAGACAATTTTCAACTTCATTTATTTGTTTTCCAGAATGCGGAATATTAAACTGAACAAATTTTGAATGTCATTGACTTAATCTGAAATGCATACTGCCTCCTCTTTGATTTTGCATTGACATTTCAAGATAATGTACAAAGGATTTTATTTATTCTATGAATTGACATTTACAATTAGCATTCTTCATGAGCTACATGCCAGCTGGATGTTGATCGCGTGAGACATTGTACTTGGTGTCTATACTAAGGCGAGTAAAGGACCCCCACCCATGGAGTAACTGTGTCACAGTGAGGACTCCAATCAGCTTATTATCTCATCATAACATCTGTCTCTGACCTTTAATCCTATAAGCTGACTAAGCTTCAGACCAGTGGCATTGAAACAGTGAGATACTAAAGTTCCTACTGAAATTATCTGTATTTATTTCTTCTGTGAGTTACAAGTTGTGGAAATGACAAAATGTTGGGGTATTGGGCTGTTCAATAATTGTCTGTACTCATGTTTCCTCTTCAAATATTGATGCTTTACTCCACTTACTAAACTAACAAGTGTACATAAGCACAACTGGATATCCACAAAACCATCATACCGTTTTACACCCAGTCATCTTCAACGAGTGAGTGAGTCATAGCGATAATAAGGCACATGAGAAATGGGTGGGGTGTGAACACCCTTTATGACCCTGGGGGCCTAGCTCAGTTGTAGCGCGCTGGGCTTCCAACTACTGGGTCCCGGTTCCATTTCCGGATGAGCCTATGTTGAATGGCTGTTTCATCCTTCATCTCATCGCCATGGTCCCTGCCTGTTCTAATTAGCCCATCAGGTGCAGAAATACAGGACGTAAAGCTCTAATCAACCCACCACCCACCCTTTATGACCCTTGTAAGTTTACCAACTAACCTTGTCGAGTGAGATTGATAGCTGTGTGCAGAGGGTAGGACAGAGTGGAAACTTGTTTACAGTGAGGCTTTTTTTTCAATGATGTCCAAAGGTAAATCCCAGATAGCATTCCTAATCGGTCCAGCATCGTTTTTATATTAGCCACTGTCAGTACAACATCGTATTAACATCGCCGTCATTGCGCCGACGTTGAAATTATTTGGAATGTTATCTGGGATGGCTTATTTGACACATCAGCTACATAATCAAAACACAATGAAAGCATGAAAGTTTCCAGATCTTATTTTATAGCAAAGGACTTTTGACATCAAACAATGTGTCAGTATAATCTTGTTTAATTTTCTGTAAGTTACTGATAGTTTTTTCAAAATGTATTTATGGTATTTTTCTGACATGAAGAGGTCACAAAAAACCCAAAGAATTACAAATAGATAGACTGACACACAGATAGAGTGATGCCCAGATGACATTCCAAATCGGGCCAGCATCGTTTCTATGTCGTTTTGACTTTGCCGACGTCGGGGCGACGTCGATACGATTTGAAATGCTATCTGGGTGGTGCTACAGATAGACAGGCAAAAATTCCAACATTGCAACTGATAGACGTTATAATAATTCTTCAACGATTTATTATATTTTGTACACCATATTCAGAATTCTACAACAATAAATTGGGAAAAAGTGCAGTATAGCGGACCCAAATTAAAGACCATATTTAGCGAGTCCCATTGCCAAGCCAATGACGTCAAATGCTTGAATTCAATATGTGACGTCACAAACATACGGCGGCGGTGATCATTTTCAAGGCAAGAATGCAGCTTATGATTGTTTACATTTGTTTTTCTCGGGGGCTACCACCCTCAAACCCCTGCTACTCAACAAAATTGTTATTTTCATTGTGTACTGGCATGAAATTTGGTTTAAAATAGTGATTATTTTCATATTTAATGGAAGCCAAATATAGGCATACATATGGGTCCGCTATATTGCACTAAACCCATAAATTGCTCAAAACATTCTCTATAGGGCATCTCAAATTCTAGCCATAACGATTATGATATAAAATTGTTCCATTATATTTATATTAGAGCAAATAGATAATAACCAAGAATAAATGAAATTCTAGATAAACAGCAAATCCAAGAACAGTTCCAGAATCATCTCTTGGCTTTGCTCCTTCACATCCACATCGCCCAGGGTCACATGATAAAGCTGAGTCACGTGACCAGGTTAAGGACCACCTGATTGATTATTTGTGAACCCCTTATCGAGCACAGTCTCCATGGTGTGACTCTCCATGTGTTGGAAGGATCTACTACATTGGAACCTCGCCATTAAGACTGCCCTTGGTGCAAATTTTACTGGTCTTTATGGTGAGGTGGTCTTAATAGAAAGGTGGCCCTTATAGTGAGGTGGCTTTGATAGTGAGGTCGTCCTCATAGTGAGGTGGTCTTTATAGTGAGGTGGTCTTAATTTTGAGATGTTCTTAATAGTGAGGTGGTCTTAATAGTGAGGTGGTCTTATTAGTGAGGTGTTCCTAAAAGTAAGGTGGTTTTAGAAGTGGGATGGTCTTAGTAGTAAGGTGGTCTTAATAGTGAGGCGGTCCCAGTAGTGAGGTGGTCTTAATAGTGAGGTGGTCTTATTAGTGAGGTGTTCCTAAAAGTAAGGTGGTTTTAGTAGTGGGATGGTCTTAGTAGTGAGGTGGTCTTAATAGTGAGGCGGTCCCAGTAGTGAGGTGGTCTTAATAAGTGAGGTGGTCTTAGTAGTGAGGTGGTCTTAATAATGAAATGGTCTTAATAATGAGATGGTCTTAATGGTGAGGTGGTCTTAATAGTGAGGTGGTCCTAAACGTAAGGTGGGCTTAGTGAGGTGGTCTTAATAATGAGGTGGTCTTAATAGTGATGTGGTCTTAGTAGTGAGGTGGTCCTAATAGTGAGGTGGTCTTACAGTAAGGCTTCACTGCACTTGGAGCCAACAAAGTCTAAGATCTGCATAACAGGCATGCTTTATAAATCCCTAGAGAATAGCATTACTGAATATTGCTAGGCTGTATCTATGAAACAACAAGCCAGGATTCTGGATTTATAAGTAAATTGTGATAATGGCAGTCTGTTAAGACTGTTATGTAAGGTTATATTAATATTTTACGGATTCCTGAATGATTTCATATTATTTGTTGATTTGCTGTGTGAAAATTGACTTAGCTAACAAGATATGTCTTGCAGATTTTTTGTTTTTTTTTGTGTTTATAGTATATACATTTTTTCTTTTGTTTTTGCCACTCAATCTTCCACGATATTATCAAACATATAATATATATATCAGTACAAAATGATATGAAATTAATATCAAGCTGACCTTTAAAAGGAGGCATAATTAATTGCTAGAATAAAAATATGAAAATGAGATAATTAATATGACAAAGACAAGAAACTAATAATATTCTCCAAATTGATTGATATCGTTTGTAAAATATCAATAATATGGGTCTGCATCTGTTCTGAGATATTTGTCATGGCAAAACATCAGTCTGCAATAATTCATCATCCAATCTAATATATTCCTTTATTGAATTTGGTATGACAAGTAGGACTAATATTTCATTATCACTAGTCAATAATTTCTTGCATGACAAATGTATTTCTAGACCTCAGTCTACATATTTCTTAATCTCAGTATAATGATAGATAGATAGATAAATAGATGGATAGATGGATGGATGGATGGATAGATAGATAGATAGGTAGATAGATATACAGGTAGATAGATATATGGGTTGATGGATAGATGGGTAGTTGGGTAGATGGATAGGTAGATAGTAGTTAGATAGTTAGGTATGTAGACAGATAGGTCGATAGATAGGTTGATAGGTAGGTAGGTAGGTAGATAGATAGATAGATAGATAGATAGTTAGGTAGATGGACAGATAGGTAGATAGATAGATAGACAGGTAGATAGGTAGACAGGTAGATAAATAGATCATTGACAGTATTTTGATTCGAAATGTTCTTCTTAGTGAAGTGACCTTAATATTAAGGTGGTCTTAAGATTGAGTTTTGAAGTGAGATTTAAAAAAGAATTTCATGAGAAACTTGACAACATATAGTTAATGAGGATGCAACTTTTAATCATCATCCTTCAGAGATAGGAGCATTTAACTGGGTGTAATTAATTGCTGCTACAATATGATTAAAACTTCCTTAATTAAAGGCAGGCACCTGTGTGCATGTTAATTATTTCAATTGCAATCATCAACCCAGTACTTTGAAGTTGGTTGATCACTAACTACTGACAGCTTTGATGGTAATGAGCTTTTTCATGTGAATTTGCCTCATCCTGTCTGTCTTTTTTAAGTTTATTAGCTACGGAGTAATCGAAAGTGACTCTAAAGTGAAGTCATTTGAGTAATAATAGTGATGGTCCTATGGTAGGATTTAGGATAATTATTCTGCTCTGAAGGCACTTTTGTAATTTGTGGTGGTCACCATGACCCATAGTGGGTGGTGGTGGATTACTAGGATTAGGGCTTATGTCCTGTATTTCGGCACCTAATGGATTAATTAGGACAGGCAGAGACCATGGCAATGAGATGAAGGATGAAACAGCCATCCACCTAAGGCTCGACCGGGTATCGAACCCGGGACCCAGTGGTTGGAAGCCCAGAGCACTACCACTGAGCTAGGCCCACCCCTAGTTGTAATACATCGTATAGCTAAATTGGTAAGGTAATAAGCTGCTGGTTAGGGTAATGCAAATACAAAATATTTCAAGTGTCAATTGATATCTGTTTTCAGAGTTTTGTAAGTTTTTATTTTTAGGATTTTCTATTGATAATTCAGCTAAAATTGCTGCAAAATGGCATCTTTACATTTGTAAAAGTAGCCTCTCAATCCCCAAAGTGTAAAATTAGCACCTGGCTTATGCTTAGTACCCCCTGGGAATGCCATTAATGTTTCCTACATGCTTAAAATGCATTGTTTTTGCAGACCATAAAGGAAGCATAGACATTAGCAAGTGATGGCCCTTAAATGCAACAATGACATAGATATGTTTACTTCCGGTTTCATTCTTTTTTTTCTGTTTTTTTTTTGCCTGCACGATAATGTCTCAACTATCTCAAGTCTGCTGGGTCTGAGGATTAGGCAGTTTATATATCCAGCTACCAGAGGCAGACATAATGATAAGATGATAGGTTTAGAGTTTCTTTTACAAAGGGCTACAGTTAACTTTCAAATCCACAAACAAAATCTCATGTGTTTCACGGCATATCAAAGGCAAGTATGCCGTTGATACCTCAACTACTCATGTAGCTAGAGTTTATTTTAAGATAGACTAACATGTATACAAAGACATGTGATCCATCATTAGTGCTGTGTACTTTGCACAAACTACTGTAAATTAACAGATAGCTATTATAATAAATTATTAAGGATATATAACCACAGATTTTAATAATAAATGTTGCTGAACTAGGAACTGCTCACCAAATCTGCAATGGAACGAAAGAGTGACCGCAGCACGAAATCTCGATTAATGTAAGACATGCTGTGGACTGACATACCCAGTTGCTGCCCTAAGCCCCACCTCGGAGGTGTACTCCAAGGCTCTCCTGTGTGGCCCCCTTGAGAGTACTAGGGATGTAAAGTTGTCTGGAGTCGGAGGCAGGGCCATAAAATGTTGACGGGTGCACAGGACAAATGGCGAAATGGGAACCGCGATGGGAATAATGTTCGAAGCTGTTGCGCAGTAGAGAGAATAAAGAAATAGAAATGCGATGAATGACAACGGTTAGATTCATTGTGTCATAATTCCAAGTTTGCACATGATTTACCAGATTGTCGAAAGCGCTGTATTGCTATTAGATATTAAGTTTCCACTCGATTTACTGGATTGTTGAATACTCTGAATTACTATCAGAACCTCAAACTTGAGCTACAAGTGACCACAGACTTAAAACATGGACTATACGTGTTCACTCGTGGCTCTGTTAATCAAGTATAAATTCTTTCGACGAGCATTCAAAGGACATCCAGCGACTGCTCGCCGAACGTCAGTCAACTGCTCGTCCAACGTCTGTAGACCGCTTGGCAAGTGAATTACTGATAGACAAGTATGACCAAAACTCTGAGTTTGTACATGATTTACCACCAGAATGCTATTGATATTTGATGCTCACATTTATTGAGATTTAATTTGTCATAATTCCATGTTTGCTCATGATTTACCGGATAGTGATTTACCGGGTCGTTGAATACTTACTATTGCTTTTAGATGCTCAAACTTGTCATGCGAGTATCCAGTCTTATGGTGGCGGATAAAAACATCATATATACAAAGACGTAGCCTTCGCAACCTTGATTTCCCATGGGAAAGGATGACCTGGGTCCTTCTATTCAACCGTTATTGGTCAGTCGATCAAGGCCAATTTGCATATAAAATGCCGCTCTGCTGGCATCAGCCAAATTGTATCATTTATTGCAGTGGACATCAATTTAGCAGGTTGTGCAGGTTGAGCTCTGAGCCCCTTTGGGAGAACTGAAACTGCTGTGTTGGCATGTAAGGATTTGGATGAAAGTATAGAGTGATATATGCTGACTGACAGAAAAACCTTTTAATTATAGCTTGTATTGTATTGCACCAAGCTAAGAATTGTACTGTAATGACAAAAATAAAATCGACTTCTTGTAAAGACAAATACTAGTGAACAAGTATTTTATATTAAATGCACAAACCTTTTATGTAGTACATTTTTTAAGATTACCTAAGGTAATGATAGTGTTCATGAATACATTTAAACATAAGTAAAACATTAAAATAATACAATTTCTGTCTGACATTCATCCATCCAATATTCTTAACAATATCCAAACTATAGTCAAACTCATTTGTAACAATTCATAATTGTGTACTCTGATGTATCTTACCATAATGAATATCCAGTTGTCCGTCAAAATTTACAATTAGTGGCATGGGGAAGCACAGCATGGACAGAAGTGTTAGCAACAAGGCAAATTCTGACTTCATGTTCCCTATCTTTCCAATGATAATTTTTTGACAGCTGGTTATCATTATTGCCATTTGTCAATTTTAATTCGTCACAGATAAATAAAAGAAATTACAATGGAAAATATAGCAAAATTGGGGTTATTTTGGTTCACAGAGATGTGAACCATTATTAATGGTGTACAATCATCTACTCGATGCTATTTATGACAAAATATGCCAAATAAACGTGTAATTCTGATACTCTTTCATATTGTGATCACAAATGTTAACCTTGTAAAGTGTTCTTAATATAGAAGTAGTCCTAATATTGTGTAGTCTTGATTAAAGGTGTCTACTGTAATTGCTGTACTTTTCAAATGGTCCACAACTGTTGAATGACATTCAGTGTCTACCCACAGCTTTGTGAATGCACCGGTGACAGTCCGTTGTCTTTAAATTTACTTAGCTGCCACAATAACAAGTTGGATGGGATTCAAAATAGAAACTGACCCTTTCGCTGTCTCAGACAGAGCGTGTAGAGCTGACAAAATCTTGCCTTATGAATAAAACATGTCGCATGGACAACGGGGAAGGATAACTCGGTGTTGTCTAAGGATACAGTTCGTCAAGATTGTGTCAATGGTAAGCTGATGTGTGTCAGTCATGTGTAGAATTATTATTGACCAAACCATGTAGCTATCTTGTTCAGCTTCATCAATGTCCACTGATGATGAGAATGGTCAATAGAGAATCATCCGAAGTTTCCTGAATAAGCTGGACATTACCTACCCCTTACTATATTTACTAGAACTATGTTGATATGCACATCATAAAGGACAATTAACTGTAACTGTCCACTGTGTTCAGGCAAGGATTAACTACCATAATGATTTGTATAAAAATAATGCTACCAAACATGTGTACATTAATTTTAAATCATGCTACACAAAGATAAAATTGGAAGATATTTATGGATTACAGATTCCTGCAAAGAAAGAAGTGGCACCACAGTTCAATTTCCTTTGGAAAACTTCCACAATGGAATCCCCTAAGTACTGCATACATTTATAGATATTTTTCTTTTCAATGTATTCTTAAACTTTTCTGTCAGTATGAAGATCCATGGCATCTACTTTGCAATATTTGCCCTGGTAGTTGCCAGCCACAAAATTAATATTGGGGCCCCCTGTAGCTCTAGTTACAACTACCCCACTGCCCCACCCCACACAGGGCTAATATATCAGTCGACAACTTTCTTACCCTTTTATATCTATGGAAACCAATAAGCCGATAGCGACAGATGACGGATGTCCACTGCTCATACAGTGGCTCTAAGACTCGGGAGAGGGTGGTGAATTTACTCGGATCTCTTAAGGCATTGATCTGGGTGCCAAAACAAGCACATTGACTCTTGCCATGTGTTTGCCAATGTGACAGACACGTTTGTCCAATGACTTGGTATTCTATTGTATTGTAGTAGCCCCTAGTTGCCCAGTCAGTAAGGGCTACTCCATCAACGGCATGGTCATCCAGGGCTAGTATAGCATATGACATAACTATTTGCAGTTGTTTCCATCTCGCTTGTTCTTCAAGTGCATTATCCATGTCAAACTATCTTGCGTACCTGACGCGAAGCATACTTTTTGTCTGTTCTAAGTTGGTATACATCTTCTTTTTTTTAATGCATGTTTTTATTCTTTGTCCACTCTGTCTCTAGAAGGGTTTGATCAGTGAGTTTTTAACATAATATTGTATGTTTTGCTTTCTTTAAATGATAATACCCATTCATTCATGGTAGATCCCTTTATCTTTCCATGGAAACCTCACAAATTTTTTGACTTCCCTTAAAATCATAATTTGCAATACCACGAACATTTTCAGCCTAATTGTTTAGTAATCTATCTGAGTCTTACAATTTTATCTCGATGGATGTAACAGCAAGCCTTTACTTAACCTTTGATATATGGCAAGGGAGTCCCACAAGGACCAAAATTAGGCCTCTATATAAGGTGCTATCCACCCTGGTCAATTTGCAGTTGGCCACATGCATCTTATCCTGAACGAAGTAAGATCAAGGAGCTCCCGTCTGACTCCCGGTGGTCACTACTGGACACTACTGGTCAAGAGTGGATAACCACTGGTGACAGATAGACATCAAGCCCCTAGAGACTCTATGGCAATACATTGGGTGCCTCATGGGGGTTTGGATTTGTGTTTGATGCGTGGTTTAAAAGCTTTGTTGTGGACCTACGATAAATTCAATTGAATCTGTCTGCATATATTTACAGTGTACTGGCATTTAGTGTGGTCAATCCCTTCATGCTGTTCATGCGATTATAATAACCAGAAAGTTCTAGAACTCGAGGAACCTCCGTATTTGAAATATATATCATGTAGGATGATTTTGGTTGAGGAGTTAAACTATATACATGAATAGTTACTTTGCAGCTGGGTGGCCTAATGGTTAAGCTTTTGCCATTTACCTACATCCCAGTTGGATATTGATTGCATGATATATTAAATTTGAGGTTTCTTGTATTCAGTATCTATGCTGAGTCAAGTAAAATACCCCACCCATGTGGTTAATGTGTTACATAGTGTGGCCTCCAAGCCTTGTCATCTCATCATTACGTCTACCTCTGGCAGTTGGTCAATGTAAGCTGACTAAGCTTCAGGCCCAGTAGCATTGAGACATAGACGTATACCAATAAAAATCATTCAGCGTTAAAGTAGTACTACCCTACTGTGATGAATATGTAAGCATCACAGGCAGTCCCTTTGTTAAGAAAATAAAACTCCCTTGCTTCCCATTTGCACCATCACCCTAGGGGTACTTGTTACTCTGTGAGCCATGAGCACATAATAGGCTTCCCTAACATGATTGTAACATGCAGGGAAAGGTAAATTGGTAAATGGCCTGCACATGTCTCCCAGGGCAGTGCAGTAGAAATGGGGTGTCAAAGTCAATGTATCCTTTGTCAGAGTGCATCTTAGAAACTGAAACGGAAGCAGGTGGTAACGTTGTAGGTGTAGACCCCCGGGGGCCAACGCAGGGCAAGCATCAGTGCAAATGGGCTACCATTACAATTAAAGATTTAAGAATTCAACCTCCAGCAAACTAAGAATATATTTACTTGAAATGCTGTTTGTCACCCTACACTAACCAATAGGGCTGTACACCGGTTCTCGATATACCATTTATACCGGTACAAGTATAACGGTATTGATAATCATTATGTAATAATAACAGTACACTGAAACGATCTGCAGATCGGCGATTTTGACAAAAAACACATAGGCTGCCAAGATGTTTTGAGTGCTTTTCCAACTATAATTAAATGAGGACTAACCGCAAGGGTCTAAAGTTATAATAAAGATTTGTTCATTAAATTAAATAGCCTCTTTCCATTTTATTAGGTTTCCACATGTTTATTTGGTCTGACTGACATAGTATCATGATATGTATCGTATCGGTTTTACTGTATCGTGATACGTATCTTATCATTTTGAAGAGAAAGGTGTACAGTCCTACTAACCAATCCACCTGGACACCTGTAGATGTTGAATTTGGTCTTTGCTATGACCTTTGAAAGTTTGAGCAAACACTTGCAAGAGAAAGTCTCACTTTGACTTCGAAGAAAGACAGGAAAAACCAACAGAAAAGGACGAAAATAAAAAATAAATACTTAAAGCCAGCAAGGACGTCTACCAAGAAGTTGACACTTCTCTGTGTTTGCTTTTGTTCACTTAAAAAAGTTGGGCTTCTGTCAAAGACTGCGAAGTAGAGCTCTAATCTAAACAAGAAAGGAAGAGTTAGGGCGAGAAAGACTTGTATTAAAAACAGGGTTACTCTATCCTAGAATTTAAACAGTTAAGATGAGTAGGACTTGAAGTAAACAGTAAGTCTGTAATTGTATCTCAGAGTTTAAACACTAACTGTGAAGTTCCTGAAAGTTTCAATGGTCAATCACGCTTGCACCGTCAAGCTAAATTGTTCCCAAAAAAATTTTTGACTTGACAACATGATAGGAAAGTTGACTGTGATTTTGCACAATCAAAACTTCAATGCAAAGTTTGAGGAGACAAAATACGCAAAGACCGGAGTAGCCTGACACATCTGTGTAAGTGGAGGTGCTTCATCCGGCATTTGTTTTGGGAGGCGAGTCATTAACTCAGCGTCTGTCTATGCAGGCAAAGTCAACATGGCGGAAAAGCTGGACAAAAGCAAGAGAACGTATAGTTAGGCTGCTGCACGGTACTGGATGGATTACATATTTGTAGTCTATGAATATTTACAATGATATCAGAGCAAGGTATTACAACAGTGAAAAGTACAGAAGAAGTACAGAGAGGCATTGATGAAGGCTGTAGTGGTAGCTTGTGCCTGGTGTTACATTTTTGTGTTTGGAGATGTGCTGCAAAAGTTTAACGTGGCCTGAAAATAATGTATAACCCATGTCATAACCTTGATATCTACAAGGGGTGGGGGCCTAGCTCAGTGTGTGGTTCAATGCCCCTCTCAGCCTCCTCCTCCTCCATTAGTAGCACTGGGCTTCCAACCACTGGATTGTGGGTTCAATTCCCGGTCGAACCTATAGTTGGGTGGCTGTTTCATCCTTCATCTCATTGCCATGGTCCCTGCCTGTCCTAATTAGCCCAACATGTGTGAAAATACAGGACTTAAAGCCCTAATCCATGAACACGCACACACAGGTGATATCTACAGTTTTCTGTTTCACCAAACCATACCACCTCTTACAGTGGTTTTAATAACTGGTGAAATACAATATTACAGCTGTCCACACTGGGCAGGCAGTTGTATCAGTTGATATCTTTCTTACCATTTGTATGGCAAGAAAAGTTTTTTGTGGGAAAACTCTCTTTTCTGCAGATTCTATAAATTTAGAACAAGAAGTAACCCATATAGATTTCAACTGGGTAAGAAAATCAAGATTTCAGAGAACAAGCATTGGATAAGCCTGAGAAGGAAACACCATAAAAAATGTAAAAATTTGAAGTTTACGAATCAAATTTATGTTGTATTCATTTGGAAAGTGAATCAAAAGACCTTGGAATTAAGCTACTGGGATTAGTGTTTCTCTATACAAAATACAAGTGTCAAGGAGCTAATGTCATACTCCACACAGCGGTGAAAACAAAATTAATATTGGACACCTTTTGCTCCATACATGCCTGTGCATCTACTTACAGCTGCCTGCAATGGGGTAGGGAGATGTATCATTTGATATCATTTTTGCCATTTTATATCTGCAAAAACCAATAAGCCAATGGTGGCCCCTGATGGATGCCTTCTGCTCATTCAGCAGCTTTAAGACTCAGGAGAGGGTGGCAACTTATTTCAGTCTTGTATTGCATTGATCCGAGTCCCAAGCAGTTCACCCTCTGGCTCTTGCCATGTGTTTGTCAATACGATCCTCTTTTTTTCCAACAACTCGGACTTGTCTTATGGTAGCCAGTGACTAGCGATGCTGATGTTTTCTGTCCCCTTTCGATTAGTCTCGTCTGGTCTCTTTTTGTGTATAATAATCTCCGAGGCAGTATTTGAGATTCATTTGAAGCTTTCTCATTTCTTCTCCCTCATTTTCACACTAAATCAAAAATGAAATGCAACTAATTGTTTTCATTACTAGCTAAGTGTTTTTACTAGGAGTGAGATTCTTAATCAGCCATTCAGTGATGGCATTTGATACAGTCGATCCCAAAAGTTTACATACACTTGAGGACAAAAGAATCACCATATTGTGTGGGGGACTATTGGTCCAATAGGGGAAGCTGTATGCTGTTCCTCAAGACCTTTGTGATGCCCTCCACTGCACAGGGCGGGGGCCTAGCTCAGAGGTAGCGCTCAGGGCTTGCAACCGCTGGGTCCGGGGTTCGATTCCCGGTCAGGCCTAAGTTGGATGGCTGTTTCCTCCTTTGTCTCATTGCCATGGTCTCTGTCTGTCTGAATTAGCCCAACTGGTGCAGAAATACAGGATGTAAAGCCCTAATCACATACACACGCCACCACTGCACTCATTGATCGAATTATATGATAACGTCATCAAACAAAGGTTGTAAGCTCCAAAGTCACCCATTCTTACCATTTTTCGTGATTTCAATCAAAGATTTCAGCAACGCTTTTCCATTGGATTGACATCTACTCAAGTATATATAAACCTTCGGGTTGACTGAACAATGGAATATGACGTCATCCCATTGTGGTTCATCACCATTGTTTGTATCAGCCTCCATAAGTCTACTTCTCCATTGCATTTTTCCTATTCATTATTCCGTGCTTATCACCATACGGCAACTCGCACTCATAGTATGTTTATTTTTTTCACCATTCATCCTGTGCATGCATCAACATTTCATGACCTGCCTGCAACTCTGAGCAACTTTACATGCAAAGTATTCTATTGGGGGCCATACAACTGGGCCTTGGAGTACACCTCTGCGGTGGAGCTCTGGGCAGCAAGTGGGCATGTCGGCATATCGGAATGTTGCTATTCTATTTTATTGAGTTTACCTTGTGGAGAGAATGATTCATTGTGTTTGGTACATTCTGAGTTGTTATATTAGCTGTGTGTACACCCATTTCATGCGGCAGCCATGTTGGCGGTTTTGCCTCATTGACCTCTCTTTGCACTCAGATATAGTATTGTGATGTCATCAGTAGACAATGGCCATGGTGAGGTCACATAGTGCAAGAACAAAAGTCAAGTAATGACTTCATAATATATTATTTAATCAAAATGAGTTCAATTGAGGCAAAAATGCCAACATGGCTGCAGTGTGAAAAGGGTGTATGAAGATGGTAAGCTGACATTTCAAGTGGTACTTTCATTGTTTTATGTATTATGATTTACCAAAATGCAAAGTATGTATATAATACAAACTGGACAGAAATGTTAGCAACAAGTCAAACCCCAAATATCTGGCTGATAAAAGTAGTGTCAGTGAAACAATTAACTTGTAATTTCTGCAGCTTCTATGTGACCACAAGAAATTACCATAATGATGAGAGGATGGCACATAATCATCATTGAAAAGATAGGAAATGTGCATCGTATAATTGATAGTAAAAGTACATGAAGTCAAGGAGTTAAATTACTGGACTAATATATTTGGGCACATCCTGCTCTTGTAATATGATCAGCATTCACTCCAATTCAATACATTAAAGAAGAGGCAACATCTAAAAGGTACGTGGGTTGGCACTTAACCTGTTGTAGCATGTTGAAGACCTCCAGCTGCAAATGTTTATGTTCTGCAAAAAAACAATGCATTGTAAACATGTAGGAAGCATTAATGGCCTGCACAGGGACATTAGGCATAAGCTTGGTGTAACATTTGCACCAAGGGATTCTTATGTCATGTTTTAATGGATGCCTGTGTCATTCCTGATAACTACAGCTGGACATATGTAAGCTCTTTAAGATTGTATATGGTAGACCCTCAGCATTAAGAGAGATATCCTAAATTAGAAATGAGTGGTCTTACTCTAGTTGCAAGGTGGTCTTAGTAGTTAGATGGTCCACTGTATAGGATAAGATGGAGATGAAATCGGGTGGGGGTCTAGCTCAGTGGTAGCATGCTGGGCTTCCAACCGCTGGGTCCCGGGTTCAATCCCCGGTTGAGCCTAAGTTGGATGGCGGTTTCATCAATCATCAACTCATTGCCATGGTCCCTGCCTGTCCTAATTAGCCCAACAGGTGCAGAAATACAGGACGTAAAGCCCTCATCCACCAGTTACATTTATGGAACTGGTGTTATGTCTTTTATATTACAGATCTAGTTGCCGCAAAGTTTCAGCTTATGACCACCATACTATTGATACTACATTTATATGAGAGCAATAAATTCTGGTAATTTACTTCTATAGAAATTAGTTCAACAAGAAGCCCTAACTGGTTTATACAGTTAAGACACACTTGCACATGCATTTAATCCTGAAAAAGTTAACTGAAAACACAAAAGAGTTGTATTCAGTAGAAAACAGCAACCATTTTTGACATCCCCTTCAAAGCACACTGCAGAATCAACTTAAAAATTCAAAATAAACCAAGTTATAGCAAACACTTAAAACCAATTTACCAGACTTTCATTAGATATAGCAAGCAATTAGCTGTGCTTAGTTAACCTAGGAATGCATCAGATAACAACGAAATTATTCTGTATTCTATCAAGTATCTGCAAAGTTTGGTTTATATTAGCATTAAACTGCTAAAAGGTTGAGTCTTTTGACTGAGCTTTCTGTTATTGTGTTCAAAATATGATATGAAGTGTCATTATGATTCTCAAAGAAAATGTGCAAAATATAACAAAAAACCGGTGTAAATTTACGTTCCACTCTCTTTGCACAGAGCTGTTGATCTCACATGACAAGGTTAGTTGGTAAACTTACAAGGGTCATAAAGGGTGTTCACACCCCACCCATTTCTCATAATGCCTCGTTATCGCTATAACACACATAGTCGTTGAAGATAATTGGGTGGAATACGGTATAATGGTATAATATTGTTGAAAAAAAAACCAGAAAATCATACAAGATTGCACCAACACATTGTTTGATGTCAGTACTTTGCTATAAAAGACATCTGGCTACTCTCATACTTTCATGGTGTTCTGATTTTGTAGCTGATGTCAGATAAGCCATTTACTTGCTTAGTTTTCATTGTTTAGATGTACTATGGCTGATGCGGCAATCATTGAAAAACAACTCATTGTAAACAAGCTTCACACTCTGTCCCACCCTCTTTGCACAGAGCTATCGATCTCACTTACAAGGGTCATAAAGGGTGTTCACGCCCCACCCACTTCTCATATCCCTTGTTATCGCCATAACACACTTAGTCATTGGAGATATTTGGACTTGTCACAACAATAAGGTGGTTGATGGAATGAAAACATCACAAGCTGTACTGTATGGTCAAGTGTCAAACTGTCCATATAGTAGGCCACATAAAATTCATGGCAGTAGTTAGTTTTACTGTAGTGAACCATATACACTGTTCCATAAACTTGTGTTTAATGTCGTCTTTTATTCAGCTATTTCAAAAATTGTACACAATTATTTTATGAATAAAGATAGTACATATATATATATATATATATATATATATATATAACACTGAATGCCCTGGACTGACTTCCACACAATATTTGTGCTAAAAATTCACCATATTGAAAATGAATTGTTCTAATAACTCAACAAACTGACTCGTGGTATGAGAAAATGCAATATAATGATAGAAGCCAAATGATATGCATACAATGTTCTTCCAAAAGGCCTTATTTTACATGTAACATCAATAATTGTTGGTTTGATCATAACAGTCTGCTTTGTTTTCTTGATGAGCTAGGTAATGAAAGTACTTGATTGATTGATTTCTACTACATAGTACTTTTAATCCTTATTAGGAAATAATACGTAGAATAATTTATCTTCCGCAAGAGTTATGTGTTCTGGACGTCGTTTTGTAAAAAGATCTGTTTTTACATCTATCCTGATCTAACAGTCATGTCACTTTGATGTACTTCAGGGTGGTGCCCTGCCACCTTAAATAATTCTGATCTATAGTCTCTTATCCGATGTTATTGCATCACTGCAGAATCATTCTGCTTCTGGAATACATTATCCTGCTTTATTGACATCTCACAAGCTCACATAATGGAGATAGACACACTTAGTCTAACAGCTGGGTAGAGTCTGGTTGTCAATCGTGTGTTTTAGACTGTCTGGTGAACCAGAGTGGTTTGTTTTTTGTCATATTCTTTAGGCAGTTTGGTCATAGACCAGATAAAACTACAATTGGCAAAAATAGAGGTTATGATAAAAAGTGATTTAGCCTTTTTCTTACAGTTTCAGAAAGATATTATTGTGGAAAATGTAAAGCATTTTGTTAGATTCACAAACCAGCATTTTACCGCATACAATTTCAAAGAATTATACTCAGGCATTGGCTACTTTTACCAACATAGTACTACGAAGAACTAAAATGCAAATATTAATCAAGCAGACAACGGGTTTCCATCTGCTAAAAAGTGAAAACAAAAACAGACAATAAAATTGTTGTTAAAAAAAAATATATATATATAACTTGTTTTGTTTTTCCTATAATATAAGCTGTTTTCGTTGTCAAGCATGGATGAATTAAATCTGTACATAATAATTTTAGCAATAGCATCTACTGTATATAAATATAGATATTATCTTAATGCTATTTTTAATAGTCACAGAGATGCTCCTCCTCAAACGTATGCAAATTTATGCAAATGAGCAAAATCTAATGTTTCTTGCAAATTTATGCAAATTAGCAAAATCGAATGTTTCTTGCAAATTTATGCAAATGAGCAAAATCGAATGCTTCTTGTAACCCGCTGCCTATAATGTTTGCTTAACAACCTAGACTCCTAACCACTACATGGTCTACACTGATTTAGTAGCAAACATAAAAAAAAGCATTACCAAAGGTGTAAAATTTATATGAAGGTGTTTCCTTACCAGCTGTTCTGTAATGGCCTTCTCTAGCTAGCAATATATTGACCAACAAACGCCAAAGCTGTACATGATCCTGACACTTCTGAGTTTGTCTTCATGTCTTTGTTTCTGTTTCCCAACCTGAAACTTGAATCATTTGTCTTTACTGTTGGTTGTCCTTCAGTGATTTACTCTGTGCAACATGGAAGTGATGAAGAAAACAGCAGGGCTGGGAATGTTCAATGACGCCTGAATCTTCTATTTCTTTAGTTACTTTTTCTCAGGGCAGGGGCCTCGCTCAGAGGTAGCGCTCTGGGCTTCCAACCGCTAAGTCCCGGGTTCGATTCCCGGTCAAGCCTAAGTTGGATGGCTGTTTCCTCCTTCGTCTCATTGCCATGGTCTCTGCCTGTCCTAATTAGCCCAACTGGTGCAGAAATACAGGACGTAAAGCCCTAATCACACACACACACACACACACAGTTACTTTTTCTCTCTTCAAGCATGAAGAACAGTACAACTGTTCTTTGGGCATTGACTAACTAAACCAACTAAATCCCTATAAGAATTTATAGGTGTTAGCCTCACACAATGAATGGCCTCTCCGTAAAAAGTTAGAAACACATTGAACTTTTCTACTTACAAAATCTTATCGCTTAAGTCTGGGTCCGTTCGCTTAGCATACGACCTAAGTCTCTAGATCAACTAATGGCTTTTCCAGATACTCTAGAATTTGGTGAAGCGAGCGTGCTCCCTACTTGAGCAAGTAATTGGAGAACATTGTCATTTAATGGTACTTTTGTGTAATGGCAAAATTAAGCAAAGTGGTATGTGTGAACGGAAGAATATGTAGGTAGCAAAACGTTGCGGCATTGGTTTTTCGATAGAATGTATTTTTTCACGTTGTTAAAACCCAAATAATATTTTTTATCTATTCCATTCTTCTGACATTTGCTAGAGCCTATAAAAGCAAGCTTAGATATTTGTTTCTTGTGTTATGTCAACCATATAGTCAGATGTAAATGACCTTATATAGGTTAAAACATTGTTAACTTCAACTACCCTATACCCCCACCCCCTATCTATGTACAAGAAGAATATAAACATTAAAAACCCAGTAAACAAAAGAACACAAAAGAACACTCAGCATCACTTGGGTTTTTCAAACTCCTCATCAAAAACATAAATGAGTGTTAACGAAGTCATATTTAATACGAACAAAAAATTGCATTCAAATACTTTTTCAGACACCTTGACTCTTTACAGTATGTAATTTCTGATAACTTGCAAACTACAATGAGAGAAAATACAAATGTATTGAAGTCTTAACCATAGACACTTGTTTGCCACATAAACTCAGTCATATTTGTCACAGTTCGAAGTTCAACTTTTGGAAGTGTCTTTATATTTTATGTGACTGTACGTGTAATACTTTCAGGATAGTTGAAGAATTCACTGTGCTTTTTACAACCTAAATGTATAGCATAACAATTAAGTTATAGTTGTACACACAACTCAAATCTAAATGTCCTTAATGCCAAAACACGCTTTATTGAGAAAAAAATAAATGGGATGTTTATGGCACTTTTGAATAATGGAAATGTGCTACATAAGAAAACCATTGGTGAGCATGTTTTTTATATTTTTTTGTAATCAAACATAATTTATATAGTATACTTCTTCTTATTGATTTCATCAGAAAAACGCACAAACAAAAATTTAATAAATAAATTGATAATTGTGTATCAGTTGTATAATAATCTACAATGCAATCTGAACGAAGTGCTGTCGATCAAATGCGATTACGCATCCAGCATTGTGGTTTTCTGAGACGCATTTTCAGACCTGACAGCCAGCGTATGCTGCGACTTGCAGCGGTATAAGATTGCGCATTGTGTGAGGCTTCATACTTCATCCTGAGCTCAACTAATCTCTCCTTTCTCAAGGGGACGATGCCTCCAGCCTAATAGAATCTGGTAACTGCAATCTTCCCTCGCTTGACCTGCCATGTCAAATCCCACTGACTTCGTGAAGTATATATACGGGCAAGCAGCGTAAGATTGCCTTATAGCTGTCGTAAACTTGTATAACATTAACATTGATAATTATTTACACGTTTCATTTTATGCTATGTTAATTTCAAGCTATATCGTCTCGACGTTATGACATTGTTTAGTAATGTCTACCCACTGGCAACTAGTGAAAATACTATAACCATGGCAGAATGCTCCTAGTACTATAGAATCAGAATCAGAATCAGAATTTCTTTTATTTTCCATACATACACTTACTGTTGCTGCTGCTATATTATATCATTAATGAAATGGATGATAAAGTATGAAGTATGGAGGGAGACCCCCACAAGGCAATATGGTACTTGCTACTAGATGTTGCTATATACAACTCACTTTTATGATAAAACATAATATCAAGAGTATGTTGTGAAAAGATTGATGTAATTGTATATTTATATTGGTTTACCTCAAGGAGTTGCACCGTGCAGATTTTTTTTTTTCAACTAAAACTTAACAACCAAATCCTTGTAATGAAAAAGTAATGTTTTTTTTCATTGATAATAATACATATTAATTATAAAGTTACATACGGAGGAGGCCTTTGCCATATAATCATTGCAGTACCAGGAACTCTAGTCGCTGGTATCAAAATAGATATGTCGCTGAACAGAAATGATATTTCGTTATATTGTAACAATGCTGTCTCTCCCAAGAGAAACACGAGAGCAGGTAAGCTGCTAAAAATAAGAACCTATTAGATTCTGCCACCTGTTTTTGGTCCTGATGTGAACAGATATTTGCAGAAGACCAGAAGTGAGAGCTCTTCTACCTAGAAGACATCATTAGCTCACTTCCTGTGCTATTTTTAACACGCGGGAAGCACCAGAGGGCACCAGGAGTAACAATGTGAGTGGGATTATGGGTAATGATTATCACTGCTAAGGCTCTGTCTTAAAACGGTTCAGACCATACTTTTAGGGGATAGAGAGCTTTACGCCATGCCGTATTATGATTTTGATGAACGGCGGAGGCTCGCCTGAAGTACATCATCGTTGAGAAACATGAAGGATTAAAAATAAAATGACCACATGTTTTAAGTGATTTTTATTTTCATATAAAGCAAAGTCAAATATGGTCAGAATTGTATGGTCTCTGCCTGTCCTAATTAGCCCAACTGGTGCAGAAATACAGGACGTAAAGCCCTAAGCACACACACACACACACATCTTTGTGGAATAAACCTGATCCATTTTTTGCTATATTATCCATTATGTGACCTCAAAATTCAACATGGATTGAATTCATTACTCTTTATGAAACTTATATATACAAGTCTTGTTGTACACACGTTTTGCCAGATGTTTTAGTGCCAGCCTGTTAAAGAATTAATGTTTGAATTTATACAGAAGGTCCAATAAATTGAATTGAATAGGATTTGATTGGATTGGATTGATAGTGGCTGCTCGCAGGGTGTTCCGAGAAAATTCTAGTTCGGTCTATTAATTAGTAAATGACTGAAAATAAACTATTAGTTGTTCTGTAGTTCACATATTATAGATGTAAATTAGAAAATTTGCATGAAATAATTAATTTTGTTAGGAATGAAAGAATAATTTAAACAATGAATATTTTAATACATATACATGTATAGTTTACATACAGTCCTTGTTAAAAATTGTCATGATATTAATGTTTGCTTTTCTTTCTCTTTTCAGGTAAGTGTATATTCGTCTTGTGAAATTCTTGAGTGAAGCAGGTATGTCTCTCTTGATATATTAATATAGATGCCTTACTTATTTTAGCACAAACACAAGATAAACTTAACCTAAAGAATCAGAGCTGGTGTATGGCAACTTGCTTGTCTCTCAATCACTACACAATCCGGCTGCTATGAATAAATATCAGTGTTTTAAAATACAAAAAAGCTAAATGTTTGTTTGAAAGTTTATCGACCAGAAGAAGCAAATATATACTTATCGAGCGGGTACAAATTAAAGATAGAACATTTTCAACATTACATTGGGATAATGAGTGATAAAAACATACGTATGAAAATGATATTGAAATTATATTTAAACAGAGTTGAATAAAGTAATTTTGATGCTATAAAAAGGTAGTTAAAGCAGTATTTTGCTTAAGCTTCCTAATAACACCAACCTTATGTGATAAAACGCACTTTCTGCAAAACATAAAGCTGGAATATACACAAATCTTGTGATAAAAGGCAATTTTTGCAAAACTTTCCAACTGATATACACAAGCTTAATGATACAAGGCACTTTTGGCAGTGTTCCTATCACCCAAAGTGACAGAGTTCATGCCCTCTATTGTTGCTGAATACTGTGCTGTTATGAAGCCTGTTAAACTTGTTGTTCATTCTGATAGGGTCCTGACCTCAGTCCACTGGGACAACAACTGATGCATTTGTGTGAGTCTGTTAGTTCGGATAGTGAATCTACTGCCAGAGTAACCGTTTGTGGCTATTAGGTTTTACAGTGACCGTAGAAACTCAACATTCGACCACCTTTTTGCTAGGACCATCTTTTTGCTAGGACCATCTTTTTGCCAGAACAACCTTTTTGCTAGGAACACCTTTTTGCTAGGAACACCTTTTTGCTAGGACCACTGTTTTGCTAGGACTACCTTTTTGCAAGGAACACCGTTTTGCTAAGACCACCATTTTGCTAAGACCACCATTTTGCTAGGACCATCTTTTTGCTAGAACCAACTTTTTGCTAGGACCATCTTTTTGCTAGGAACACCTTTTTGCTAGGGCCACCCTTTTGCTAGGACCACCATTTTGCTAGGACCATCTTTTTGCTGGGACCATCTTTTGCTAGGAACACCTTTTTGCTAGGACCACCATTTTGTTAGGACTACCTTTTTGCCCGGAACACCGTTTTGCTGGGACCACCCATTTGCTGGGACCACCTCATAAGAGAGACTGAGAGTGTATGCGAAATGGACTATAGCCATGTCTCGCTATAACGAATTTCAGCTATCTGAATGTCTCACTATCCGAACAGCTGTTTGGGAGTAATAAGCCGATCTTGCCTATGTTAAACTGCTTCAGTTATCTAAACAATTCATTACAATGAACAATAACAAGGCTTGACAATATATATATATATATATATATATATATGTATATATATTGCATTATATTCCCTGCTGGAATCGCAGAAATGTGTCATATCAAGCTTTCTATGAAAGATTTACATTGCCTTTATCAGGGATCATTGCGAATGTATGTCATGAATTGTCTCATGATGTGACCAAAACTGATCAAATATCATAAGCTGTGAGTGAGAAGGCTGAAAATTGATTTCAATATACACTTTTAATCCTAATTTGTTTCATGATAAGAATCATTGTGATTCAGTTAGTTTTTCAATGTTTAAATTCTATATCTCTGAAGCTTAGTCAGCTTACATGATAAACACTTGGATTCCACACCATGTACACATTAACCCCATAGGTGGGATCTTTTATCTGCCTCAGCATAGGCACCGATTATAAGCCACCGCCAATGTTACATCTCATGCGGTTGACATCAAGGCTGGGATGTACATGTTTATTGTAGCTCATGAAGTGCGGTGGGCCGGAAATTGACTCACGGGACCTTCCTACTTCCAGTGCATGCAAGATAATCTAATGCAAGAAGTTGGAGTCTATCTCCTTTAGTGTGACACCTGAATAGAAATAATATTTGGATAGAGTTCTCAGAAGCACTTGCCAAAAAATATAAATTTATGCCACAGTATGGACTTTTCCAGCTGTTATATCGCCCTAGCTTCTTTTTATCACATACAATGTTTCCCGGAGGTATAATACAAACACCTATAGATGTAACAATGTCTAAGAAAATGTTATTGTGTCCGTTGGTGTCTGCTTGATGTAAGTTACTTGCATTTGACACCCAGTTATGCTTGACACAATGCAAAAAAAATATGGTCATACAAATTTTTATACTTTTGTGCGACTCCTCTATACATTTATGTATGGCCGTTATATATTGCATATGTCTTCACTTTCTTATGTTCAACACAGTGGCTTTTGTATAGCCGGTGCTTAGTACGATGATATATTGCTGTAAGAAACTGTTGGAAGCTACATTACATACAGTTTTACTGACTACCAAGACGGGTTGGGGGCCTAGCTCAGTGGTAGCTTACTGGGCTTCCAACCACTGGTTGAGCCAAAGTTGGATGGCTGTTTCACCCTTCATCTCATTGCCATGGTCCCTACCTGTCCTAATTAGCCCATCAGGTGCAGAAATATGGGACGTAAAGCCCTAATCCACCACCACCACTGACTACCAAGACCATTGGTCAAGCTTTCTCTAAGCATACAGTATCTGTATACTCTAAAAATCCTGCAATAACAAACAAAATGTATGTATTCAACATGAAACATTTAACACTAGAAGCTTGAATCTTGCATTAAACAGGATGGATGTGTATCTATATATATTATTAAAATTATATTTTAAACCATCACCGCCATAAACAGCCTAACCGACCAATTTTGTCCTTAATGTTTGACATGTCACCAAACGTGGCTTAGCATTCACGTCAAGGCTATGTAAGAATAGTGGTGCACAGATTCAATTTGGTCTTATATCGTCCTCTGCAGACCCTCATCTGATGGTCCTTATGAAGCTAGATCAGAACCATTACTGCGCAAACGACCAAAGATGGGACTTGACTGCAAGCAATGTCCTCCGATTACTACCAGATGGGCAGAATACTGAAGCTTAGCCGGTGGGGTAATGGTAAAATGTTATGGCCATTTGTCACATGCCTGATGCCTATTGGCCAAAAGGTCTTTATTGTCAATGCCATGAAGAGAGTTTTAAGAAGACCCAATGGTTATGTGGTATATTTTTATATTCCCCACGAGTGGACAGATTGGCCAGGATTCACGAGTGGCGTTATATATATATTAGAATTAATTCTGAAGCCAATCTGTCCACTTTTAGTTGAGCTGCCAGGCTATGCATTCATGTAGTATAAAAAAATTCATGAATATTGATTTTTGCCATTAACCAATCAGAGCATTGCATAACTGTCAGCAATGTCATCACCTTAAAACTTTCTGGGACATTTTCAGATTAATAAAGGAATTTACGAATGATATTCACAAACCAGTTGTCAAATATTTTTTGTCAAAATTTGTTTTTATAGTAGATTTTGAAAGAAAATGTTTTATTGTTCAGTATTTTTTGATTGTATTACCAATAGCTTGTATCTGTGGACTGAAAAGACCATTGACTTTCTGTTATGTTTTTTGGCTCTAGAAACGTTCATTCTGGTCCGATTTCAAGACTTCTAACTTTCTTGGAGAGCTGACAATGTTGTCTGTTGAATGCTGGTAAACTGGCGAAGCGCTTAGCTGCAAAAAGTGTTTTTTTGTCATTTGCTTGCCATACATAGAAGTATGTGGTATACATTTCCCATCCTTGTATATATATATTATATTTATTCATACCAAACACAGGTACAGAAGAAGGTGCAAATTAAATTTGAAAATTTAAATCATGAGATTCTCAATTGTAAGGTAAACCATGTAGTATAGATATGTATACCACATAAGTTTAGACATAGTGACACTTGTTTCCATCTTATAAAAGCCTTCTGATGTGATGCGCTTAGTAATGGTCAAGCATAATGGCCACTCGTCAAATGCTAATCATGTATATTCTTGTACAAAATGATGGCTTTGTAAATCGTAAATTATGTTTGTGATGCTGAACTTGATGTGCAAAATGTGTTACAAGTCTTTACTGCAGTTGAATTGAAACTCTTAGGAGTGAACATGAGCCCATATTAGGGCACCTTACAATTCTCTCATCTCAAATTTAAAATCTCAAGATACTGGACCCAGCTCTCTTATTTGATATGGTTTCTCACAAAAGGAGCAGCCCATGTTTAAGATCCAAAATGTTCTTTTAGCTATAATGGTGCTATTTTATGAAACAATCTCCCATGTCATTTCAAAAGTTTTTAATGATGTCTGTGATTATAAACGAAACCTTAAGTATTATATATTTACAAGTTTGTTAACTTCCCATATTATTTTAAAAGTTTTAATGATGTCTGTGATTTTAAACGAAGCCTTATAAGCATTTTATATTTACAAGTTTTTAATTTCTCATGGTTTTATTTTTAAATATTATTTCTTGTTTTTCATCTTCAGCACCAATTTAAAAACAGTTTAATACTGACATTATATTGCTGATTTAATATATTCAATATATAAATAAATAAGATCTGTGTTCACCAATAGTATTCCTCATGGTAGTTTTACTGCACTGACTGGTGACACTGTATTGACTGGACCAATAACACTGTACTTTGTGCATTAACTCTTTAAAAGAACAAGTGCAAATTCCGTGGAAACTCCTTAAAGCACTAAATGAAAATTACAAGGCAAAAGATAATGGATATGGAACATATTTCAACTGGGCTTACTCATGGAGAAAATGCTACTTTGGATATTAGAGTGTTTTGTAGTGTAAACAGTACCTTTAGCTTTAAAAAAAAATGTTGTCCTCTTTTAGAATGTGAAGAAAAGGCTGTATTTGCTCCAAGGAGCTATTTCTGTTTTTTGGTAAAGTAAGCGGATGTACACCCAGTTGTGTCACCATTGAAGACTCTTGCTAGAACTGAATAACTCCAAACAGACCTGCTCAAGCATGAGTCTTTCTCAACTCCTTGAGGAGTATACGTGCCCACAACACAGAACTACAATCACCATCACTGTCGATAGCCAGCTCCAAATTTAAACCTGGGTGGAGTGGAGCAAAGAGTTGCAGAGGATCTGCTCAGTAGATTCTGCATGCTAGGGTGTGACATTAAGTACAATATATTTTATCCAGGCAAGATCCCAGATGGCATTCCAAATCGTTTCAACATCGGCACGATGTCAGCGATGTCGGCGATGTTGATACGATCTTGTAACGACAGTGACCTATATGGAAACGATGCTGGCTCGATTTGGAATGCTCTCTGGGATATTCCATTACATAGTATTCTGCTAAGTAAGTAAGTAAGTAAGTAAAGCTTTATTTAAAGTCGATATAAATTTTACAATAAACAACATAAGCACAAGTGCTTGTAATCGACAAATGAAAGATGAGTATTTGCAAAATGAAATGAAGTATTTACAAATGACATATATAAAACAAAATGGTGTATAAAATCATTGTATAAGTTAAATATCACAGAACACATATCAAGCATGCACCACATATACATGCAGGTTTCCATGACTGGACATTACTTTTAAAATCAGGTAAACTACACTGCTGACTCCATGCTTATCATCTCATCATTACATCTGCCTCTTATAACTGATCACTCACTTCTTGCTTAGTCATGTGAATATGCATATCTTTAGACGATGATAAAAGATAGGAAAAGGCCGTATACAAGCTCATGCCAATAGAAAAGGTTACAATAAACCATTCTGCAACTAAGTCAGGTACTCCTGCATAACTAGAATATATATTTTTTCTTGAGTGGGAATATATCCACCTAGAAAAATTCAATAATGCAGACTGCTCTATTGTACAAGGCTTTATTAAATGGCTCTAACATGAGTCTATATTGCTTTTGCTCTCCAAGATAGCAATCTACTGCTAAAGTTGGTGAAGAAAAATAAAAGAAATAAGGTTTTTATTTGGCTTATATCAATGCATATCGTTAACGGTGCATTGCTATTCTGGTGGAACCTCGGTGCTGAGAATAAAGCTGATCCACAATTGATGGCTTCGATGTACCTTAAGAGACTTCTGGTGATATAGCTTCTAAGTTAATAAACCCAGTCTTAATATCACATTCTCAATTGGAGGGCAGGGGCCTAGCTCAGAGGTAGCGCTCTGGGTTTTCAACCGCTGGGTCCCGGGTTAGATTTCCGGTCGAGCCTAAGTTGGACGGCTGTTTCATCCTTCGTCTCATTGCCATGGTCTCTGCCTGTCCTAATTAGCCCAACTGGTGCAGAAATACAGGACGTAAAGCCCTAATCACTCACACACACTTTCTCAATTGGAAATATTTGTAAAATATTGTATTGTATTGTCGCAATGCTACTGGGTCTGAAGCTTAGTCAGCTAATGTGACCATGCCAGGCAGACCTAATGATTAGATGAAAAGGCTTGGAGTCCACACCATGCTACACATTTACCCAATGAGTGGGGTATTTCCCCTGCCTTAACATAGACACCGAGTAAAAGGACCTTCAAATTTGACAAATCATGCGACTGATCCAGCTGGGATGTAGCTCACGAAGAGTGCCAAGACTGGGATTCGAACCCAAGAACTTCAGTAGACCTAGCCAAGAAATACCATTCATAGTATCATAGCAGCTTGCACTAAGTGTACAACTTCTTGTTTAGACAAAAACGTATATTCCAGCTAGGTGTGAAATATGCAATGTTAGGATCCAGCCTACGTAAATTTTGATAAATGTTCTGCCTGTACAATAGCAGGCTCTCCAATGTCATTAAATCAACCGTATGTTACATAATATCTCATGCAGGCTGATGGTGGCTTTTGTAATAGGAGCCATTTGTATTAACAAATGTGTATGTTAAAGTATTGCATATTATACATTCATTGTACAATACAGTGAACCTTACCTTAAATCACCTTAGTTTTAAAAGTGCATCACCTAACTTTTGCCTTATAAATGGGCACCTGTTAAGGTAAACCAAAGGGCAGATTTTACTGGTCTTAATGGCAAGGTGATCTTGAAAGAGAGGTTAAATACAATGGTGGTGGGTGTGGGTGGATTAGGGCTTTACATCCTATATTTCTGCACCTGTTTGGCTAATTAGGACAGGCAAGGAACAATGGCAATGAGATGAAGGATGAACCAGCCATCCAACTTAGGCTCAAGCGGGAATCGAACTCGGGACCCAGTGGTTGGAACTACCGCTGAGCTAGGCCCCCACCCCTTAAATACAATGGTAAGGATACACTTGGGTTCAAAAGTGAATGGTCTTAATGATGAAGGAATTTGAAAGTCATAATATCATAACCAACGATGCACTGATTAAATGTCTAATAAAAACAGGTGTCACTTGACCAAGTTTAGGAAGATAGCGCATTGCTTTAACATGAATGAACCAGTTCCGCAGACCACAAACTCATGCGTCACACATCTACGAGTGAATGACACCTTTGGGATGACATACAAAGCAGACAGTCTACTGCAATCTACTTTCTGATTGGCTGATTGAGCTTTACCATGGCAACAGGAGTAACACAAGGGGCTTTATTTGGCATGAAAAGGATGAGGGTTAAATTGAACTCCGCAGGAATTCATTAGGGTGAAAAATTGGCCCTTTGTAAATATGCTCTTTTTGGCCACAAATCCAGCCTATTTGTTGCCCCAGGGAAATGTAAAAAATTAGGGACACAGCCAATTTCCCCGCGTGTCCCAGTGTCAATCAAGCAGCTTGTGCCAAACAAGTGGGGAGTACAGACTCTGTGCCGAGCAGTGTATAGCAGTCAAATGAAGGAATATGACTTGACAATGTATACTGATTGTAATCTCAGTATTAGTAAGTCAAAAACTGAGTAATTGCTGTGTTTATATTTACCAAAAAAAGAGTAATGATTTTGTGAGCATTACTGGTCTGACAAGGTAGTGGTTGATGACCAGTGAAATTGTCACCCAAATGATCACATAATCAAAGTGAAACTATACACTTAATTTAATGCAGTGTTATGCTCTAAGGATATAATCCAAATTACGACCACCTAACATTGGGACCACTACAGTTAAGATCCCAGACAATATGTTACATCAACTCAAAGTTGCCCCAGCATCGCTCAAGCTCCATTAACATTAAGCTCATAGTGGACTGATAGAAATTCCATAAGTAAGATCTAGTCATTATTAAGATACTGGGCAGTTGCGTGGCCTAATGGTTAAGGCATCCACCAATTCCACATTGGCCAGCTCTGATGAAGGTCTTGCACCCTGGCCCGGGCACTCTTCATGAGCTACATCCCTGCTGGATGTTGTTTGAATGAGACGTTTAATTGGCAGTCCCTTGTGCTCGGTGTCTATGCTGAGGCAAGTAAAAGATGTAAATGTGTAACATGGGTGGACTCCTCTCCTCATCGATCAACCCTCGATAGTGGCAAGAACCGACCTACCTACCTACCTACCTACTTCAGAGATTTTCAAGTATAGTGCTGTGCAATTAATCTTGTGGTTTCCATGGTATATGATGCTGAAGTACAATAGCAATGTAAATAGCGGTGCGCAGCAACTTAGTGCGAACCAACATGGCAACAAAACACAACGTCGAGAAAATTCATATTCAATCACATAACAATAAGATAAAAAATAAAACATTTTATGAGCACAATAACACTGCACTGACAATATAGATTCACAAAGCATAATCCTAATGCAGGGACAAATAATGGAGTGCCTCAATATTGAAACACTGGGACATTTACATTCATTCCTAATGGCCGATTTTCATTAGCTGCGGCGTGTTAATCTAGATTTTCCGCAGATGCGAATTAAGCCAAAATACGGCTAGAAAATGAAACTAATTACCTAAATGACAGGCATTAGCAACACAACTGTTACCATGGAAACAAAAAAGTAAATGCGGAATAAATAATTAATTGTTGTGATACTTAGGTATCTAAAAACTCTCATGCCATATTTTACCAATCAGAATTAACTTAGACTGGTATATATCCTTAGCAATATTTTCATGTCATGAAACCATCAGGTAATCTGTGGCATAATACACCATTTTCGCGCGGCAGCCATGTTGGCATTTTTGCCTCATTGACCTCATTTTGATAACATCATATATTATGACATCATTACTTCTCTATTGTTCTTGCACTCTGTGACCTCACCATGGCCATTGTCTGTGGATGATGTCACAGAAATAGTCCCATTCAAAAGACAATCCATGACATGCTTTGGCATTAACATGAACATACCATGTTTCATGATAACACTGTATTCCAATTATAATTATTGGTAATGTCTTCTGCCAAAAAAAAAACAATTATGTCCTTATTGCATTCCATATAAGACAAAACTAAGCAACATGCGATGAACTATGCCATTACGGTAACCATAGATTAATCAGCACCAGTCTCCTATGGCATGATTCCATGCACCACCAATTTAATTCCCCTTAGACAATAAATTAGTAAAAAGCTCACATATCATATTGTCACTTCAATTGCTATGATGAAACTAAAATCAGGGCTATCTTCAATGACAACCTTACGGTGACTAAATCAGAATTACAAATCCACCTTAAAAACAACCAACATCAAATTATTCTGCTACTTGTGATGATTCAGGGGTGGGGACCTAGCTCAGTGGTAGCGCTCTGGGCTTCCAACCACTGGGTCCCGGGTTCAATTCCCGGTCGAGCCTATGTTGGATGGCTGTTTCATCCTTCGTCTCATTGCCATGGTCCCTACCTGTCCTAATTAGCCCTTCAGGTGCAGAAATACAGGACGTAAGGCTCTAATCCACCACCACCACTTGTGATGATTCCCATGTGTCCAATGATTCATGGCTCCTTGGACAATTCTCAAAAGACAATTCCCCTATCAGCTTATCTTAATTGATTCTACTCCCACTTGTAGTCTACATACAAAAGCAGCCATGTTTTCCCTGGGTGATTGATAATTAAGGAAATTCCGCTCCCCACTTATCTTCACTTCCTTTGATCTGTCGCTTCCTGCTAAACCCTCAACTGACTTCTTGAGCTAGTGAGTTTCACTTTATTGATCACATGATCACAGCATGACTCCTTTGTGTCACATTAAATTGAGCGCTGAATTAGGATCGAGAGATTAAGACGGTCAACATCTTCAGACATCTTATTGCCATGGTCCCTGCCTGTTCAAATTAGCCCAACAGGTACAGAAATAAAGGACGTAAAGCCCTAATCTACCAACTCACCCACCATTATCAAAAAAACGAATTCATTCGTTCTTTCATTCTTGTGTTTGATTACAAAATACGATGCCACTCCGATTTCTATTCGACCAAGATTCCCAGATTCATTAGTTGCCAGTTAATATCATCAAGTTTATTTGTTCCACACCAGTTGACTCCCAATGTAAAATGAGCCAGGCTACAAATGTTTCGCTCACACCTAATTTGCTCCCGATGCAGTCCTTTGAAAGTTAATTGGATTTATGTTGGACCTGTAGCACAGCAGGCTTGCTAGAATGGTGCATGGTGACTATAGTTAGAATCAAACAGGGAGATGGAGAAATATAAAAGAAAGAACTAAAGGAAATTGAAAACAGAAAATTAATCCACACTTCATTTGTGAGTAGTTAGCTACAGTTTGGCTCTGTGACATATTACGTTGCTCTAATTGTCAGAGGACAGGATTGCGAATCTACTGGTTTTCCAGATAGCAAGTTCGCAACTTGCCTGAGCGATCTACTGTTCAAGTGCCGTTATTCATTATCGGTTATTCATTGTGGACGCTTGTTTACAGTCAGAAGACAAACCATATGCCGAGTTGCCCGACTTAAAATTCTGTGTCTCCTGGATTTAGGAAGCAATTTAAGTAATGCTTTTGCCAAAATCGGTGTCATGTGTTGAAGATACTACAGTATAGTGACTCTGACTGTGAACTAGCGTCCACAGAAAATAACCGATGATAAATAACGGCGCTGAACAACTCAGTAGCTCGGGAAAGTTCGCAACCAGCTAAGGTGCTAAATTCAGAGCATGAGGACATGACCCTTAGCAAGTACAAAGGTCATGCCATACAATCTGGCTATAGCTATCCACTGGAAGCCATAACTAAAAACCTCCATAATCTGTACTGAATTATTGTAAATTTGACTTCAAACATGACTCTTATTCAGCTGCGCTGCAAGGCATATGTGCGCACACGTTATATTGCAAGTCATATATATTTAAGCGATTATAAATTTTCCTCATGACATTTTGGGCCTTTAGTAACATGTTGTGGACTTCCAGCCCCATCATCTCATCATTATTTCTGCCTCTGGAGGCTGGTAATATGTTCCTATAAGCAGACTAGCTTAAGACCAGTAGCATTCGAACTTGAAAACATTGTAACTGTTTGTCCAACTTTTAGGCGTCTCCAGCTAGGTCTGGCAATATTTGGATTGTTGTGGCTCCGGGCAGCTGTTCCTAGCTCTCGACAGCTAGACCTGCACAGGTACACTTGTACACAAGTACACTTGCATCAAAACCTGTTTGCATAAGATGAGTGTGAAGTTGCTACAAGCAACTCCCAAGGAAGTACTCAGCAATTAGTGGCTTGTTTACCATGAAAATTCTCAGAGTTTTCTCAGTAAGCAGAAGAGACTTTCTCCGATTCAGAATGCGGGTCACACCCTTACTTTGGCGGAAGTTTGTTAACCTCTTCGAACTTCTCAATTGTCGTGTAGAAACTATGTATGCATGCCATTTTACTGTCAAGGCCATCTCCATGAGCCACATCCCAGTTGGATGTCGATCGCATGAGATGGTAAATTGGACGTGCCTTGTACTCGGTGTCTGTACAGGGGAACGTAAATAACCCCACCAATGGGGTGAATGTGTAAGCCTTGTCATCTCATCATTACATCTGCCCTCTGGTTGCTGATCATATAGGCTGACTAAACTTCAGACCAGTAGCAGACCAGTAACACTGAGCATTGACCTTGAATCAATATTTTTAATTACCCTCTTCCAAATGTAATCCTGAGTCTATCTCATCTTCTTGTATTGAGGATACATCCTTCAACATTAGATTTATGACAAGTGAATATGAGCTCACATCAGTGCAATCACTGCTATTGACTACTTTAACGTATCATTTGACTTAGGGTAAGACAGGGGTTTTGAAGGATCTGTCCAACCCTCTTATACTGTAGTGGGGGTTCGAACTTGCCGAGAGATCCGCTGTTCACTTAAGTGCCGTTACTTATTATCGGTTAATCATTGCGGATGCTAGTTCACAGTCAGAGGACACTGCACAGGCTGAGTTGTCGTGAGTCTTACAGAAAAATGGGGACAAAAATTGTTTGTTTATATTCATCGCTTGACCACAAAATTTCGGTATGCTGTAGTACGTTTATCACACGACACAGATTTTGGTATTCGCGTGTCTTTAAATGCCCCCTGAATCTCTGACACAGAATTTCAGGTGAGCCAACTCGGGCTGTGGTTTGTCCTCTGACTGTGAACTAGCATCCACAGAAAATAACCGACAAGAAATAACAGCGCTAAAGTGAACAGATCATTAGCTCGAGGAAGTTTCGAACTTGCTACCCCATAATCAACAGAAGAATACCTTACCCATTAGACTATGGCATCAACAGTTTTTTTCTCAGAAACACAAGATTTGTAGAGAATTATTATGAATCATAAAAAAATTCCTATAACTACCACAATATTCTATAAATTCATCGTCTGGTAATTAAATTAAATTAAATGCATCTTTCTAATCGTGAAGGTGCTAAAGCAATATTCCTCTTACAGTAAATTGAAAGTCCATGTTGCCAGCTAAATTTCACTTAAATAGCTGCTTAATTTCCCCATATAAACCTTCAAGTAAATAGCATGCTTTTACTTTAATGAGCACTCCACTATAAGCCACATACTAAAAACTTTAATTGCAAAGTCACTTTTCAGGAAGGATCTCAAATTTGTGCATAAAAGATGTCTTGATTAAGTAAGACAATGACATCTAGCAAAAGACATGTGATAACTTAATGGACTTTAATTAATGCCTATCTCGTGTGTCACGTGGTGTAGACGTTTATTTGACATTGATAACGTTGTTGGTTCGACGTCTACCTAACGTTGGGCCAATCTGTCACATTTTTGTTCTTTTTTTGTTCAAAATAACAATAAAGTTTATTCCATTAATTGATTGTTTTAACATTTGAAGTGATTTAATAGTGAGGTGGTCTTCTATTTTCAATTTCATGCTAATTATTATAATACAGTGGAACTCTGCCTCAGTATTAAGACCACCTCACTGTGTATTCTTTTCATTGAATTTACATAAGTTTACTAAAAACATTATTCAGTATGTCGTTCCTTTGGCTTACAATAACGCATCCTCACAGATAAAAGAAAAAAAAATTACATATAGTCACCAAGGTTTTTCTTCATATTTGACAAATTCGTTTATCTCACAATATTCGACAACATGCAAATATTTAAGACTGTTACGTGTGTCAAAATTAAAACATTCCAAATTGAAATAATTTTTTTACCACAAAAATTCTTATCACATTTAAAATGTATCCTACTTTTTACCACAACAATTCATCTTCAATGAAATACGATATCTTTCAGTCATCATTTCAGACTTTCTTTCTTTTTTTGACTTTAAGTTGCAATATTGATGTAAAATGTCATCAAGGGGGAGCCCTCGACAGCGACTTCTAATTAGTCTTAGAGGGACCCTCCTGAAGAATTATGTCTTCAAAATGAAAGATTCTGAGTTCTGAGTTCTTATTTACCTCTCTATAAAGACCACTTCACCATTAAACCACTGGTGTTAGCACACAAATGGTCTTAACTGCGAGATTTTACTGTTTTGTGGATTAAATCAATACATGGGTAACTGGAAACTACACTTTCAAACCATGAAGTCACAGACATTCAATGACTGACATTTTTCCAAAAATGTGGAAATTTAGTTGTTGGGCTATCACAAAGATCTCTCTCGGGGTGGGGGCCTAGCTCAGTGGTAGTGCTCTGGGCTTCCAACCGTTGGGTCCCGGGTTCGATTCCCGGTCGAGCCTAAGTTGGATGGCTGTTTCATCCTTCGTATCATTGCCATGGTCTCTGCCTGTCCTAATTAGCCCAACTGGTGCTGAAATACAGGACGTAAAGCCCTAATCACACACACACACACATCACAGAGATCTCTCTGCTTATCTATAGCACCATCAAGCTTTCTTCAAGTGTTAAATGAACTAATTAGGAGACATCTCTCGTTGGAGCACATCAGATTTCTTCAGCTTTCATGGCTTTGTCATAATTCTATGAAGTAGAAGAATAATATTATTACTAATAGAAATATTTCTGCTTGTCAAAACAAACATGTTTCATGTCTCAGTGCACATTAATTTGCTTTGTGATCGAATGAATTGATATTAATGAAATAGCATTGGAGAGAAACACAACAGTGTTATTGTAAATGGTGAGTTCGTTGTTATAGAAGAAATATACAGTGAAACCTCGCCATTAAGACCATTTTGTTTGTACAATGACCTTTATAGTGAGGTGGTTTTATAGCGAGGTTCTAATATAGTAACAACAGCCCAATTATGAGAGGAATTTGATTTCTCAGCCCTCTAAGGCAAATGGAAAATTCATGTCAAATATGGTAGTTTTTTCCTCAACTGAAATATATGTGCATGATAATTGTACATGATTATGATTTTATTGACAGAATAACATCAATATTTGATTAAATAATAACATAAATCTAACCATACAAACTATCTAGCATCAAAGTAAAATAAGTAAACAAAATATATACATAGTGGTATCACAAAATATTGTACATTTACTTGAGCAAAATTTTCCATTAATCCAGTCTTACATAAACATGAAAACTGACATTGCCATCATATATGACCATATTGGCAAGCATGCCCACATAAATAATGAACACATTCATCCTTTGCCAAGATAAAATGACTGATTGAAAATTTGCCTGCATACAGGTGCCATGGTCTTTCAACTACATGTATGAGGCCTAATGAGCCAGTCGAGTACTTCATTAGTTTTGATGTGGTTGTTAAGATGTATATGGATGCACTGAGTTGGACATTGACCCTGGCTGCCGGTGTCTATGCTGACGCAATTAAAAGACCCAACCCATGGGGTAAATGTGTGACTCATCAAGCAAAACTCATCGTGAATGGCAAGAACTTGTCTAAGAGGGCTGCACTTTATCTATCTGTCTTTCCGTCTATCTGTCTATCTGTCTATCTGTCGTTCTATCTTTCTATCGTTCTATCTTTCTATCTATCTATCTATCCATCTATCTATCCATCTATATCCTTCTATCTGTCTATCTATCTGTCTATCTATCTATCTGTCTATCTATCTATCTGTCTATCTATCTATCTATCTATCTATCTATCTATCTATCTATCTATGTATCTGTCTATTTATCTGTCTATCTGTCTATCTGTCTATCTGTCTATCTATCTATCTGTCTGTCTATCTATCTATCTATCTATCTATATATTTATCTATTTATCGATCTCTCTATCTATCTCTCCATTTCTCTATCTCTCTATCCATCTATCCATCGATCCATCTTTCCATCTATCCATCTATCTATCTATCTATCTATCTGCCAGTTTTGAAGTTCAGTTCTAGTACAGGCAGAATACATTGTTTTAAAAAATGGAAAAGTGCCTCCACTGTTTTGTTATCTTATTGCAGTACAAGTGGTCAACATTCTTGGCAATATAAATTTGATTAAAGACAGATAACTTATAAATTAATTATTATTGTTTTAGGATTAGAAGTTATAATCTTTCACTGCACCAAAACTGGAAAAAAAAGTACATGCACCAATGACGGTCATAAACGTGAATCATAACAACAACAGTCAAATATTATTGTCATCTGCCATAAATACAAAAGGTTTGACAAGGCCATCCACTTAGCCCATGCATGCCTTTGAATGCAATAAACAGCTCGCATAAATATATGACGTGTATGGAAAGGCACAGTTATGAAATTGTTCTGGAGTGTACTTTGCATTCCAGACAGTTTAAATATGAGCTCGGTATTTGCGGTGAATCATCCGATATGGTATTTCCCGATATTTCGTATGAAATGTTTGTGTTGTGACTCTCGGAATATTGAGGTTAACTCAAAGGGCAGACAATGTAAAGAAAATAGTAAGGGAGAGCAATTGTAATAACATCCGTATTTATGAATCCTATTTGTAGGAGTATTTGCCTTGCTTTCCTTTTGCTTTCACAGATTTAAAATGATTTTTGTATGAAATGATTGCAGTAAAATGCTGTAGAGTTATAACATTGTAAAAGTAAAATAGCGAAAAAGTTCTCTTTGAGAATTCCTAGTTAATGACTTTTTTGATACGGTAGGTTTTTAATAAAAGTACCATATCAATTCCTGAGTTGGACGGCTGTTTCATCCTTCGTCTCATTGCCATGGTCTCTGCCTGTCCTAATTAGCCCAACTGGTGCAGAAATACAGGACGTAAAGTCCTAATCACACACACACACCATATCAATTGATTTGTAACTACTCTAATATTTTTTGTAACCACTGGTTAAATTCTGCTTGATATTGAGAATGAAAAAAAAATAAATATTATCAATATTATGAATAATTTTGTCAATATTTAAATGGCAGTGACTAGATAATGATAATGCAGTTTTGGTGTATACTTTTTGAAGGAAACTGCCTTGCAAAATGCTGCATATTATGCCTCAAATATATAATACATATCACAAGCCATTGTATTTTGATATGACTTGTCACGGAGTACTCTATTCAGAATCACAAACCATAAAGACAAGAGTCTTCAGATTTCCAGTTGCGTGGAAATGAATAAACATACTTCACAAATGATGCATTCTTTTAAGCTTGAAAAAGTTGTATTAAGATTAAGTTAGGAATAAAATTAAAAAAAGAAGGAAAAAAAATGTTTAACACTTTTAAGTGAAGTCTACAGTACAACCTCATGTATATGGCTCGACAGTTATAGGAGCTACACACACTGCCTACTGCCAAAGAACTTCAGCTATCCTTATCTGTCCCCTGGAATCAAGACCTATTCAATTCTATCAAGCAAGTAATGGTTCATTCCTATTGAAATTGTAATGGGTGTTCACCACAGAATTGGTAAACAACACCATTTCTGATGGTTCAGTCTGTGGTAAGTTTCCGTCAATAGAGAGCATCTTAGAATGGGGTAAGGGTTAGCCTTCCAAAGTACAACTGGAAACAGAAATGAATAAATCAAGTAGGTTTGGGCTTTATTGAGTCGACTAGCTACAGACAGCTAACTAGCTACAGACAGCTAACTAGCTACAGACAGCTAACTAGCTACAGACAGCTAACTAGCTAAAGTGAACATTTTTCCAAAGCTGTGCTTAATCTGAAGTAGAACCCAGTCTAAGAGGTTGGAAACAATTACATCCTGCAGAGGTGATGTATCAGTTGTGTTTGGTTTTGATGCAGCAACAGTTCCTTAAAGTAATACTGAATTAGAACCATTGTCTCAAATTAATACTGAATTAGAGTCATTAAAAATCACTTTGTTATGTTTTGTATATTTGATAGTGAAGTGCGAATACGCGTTGCATATACATGGTTTAGCTCCTCTTGGAGTGGGCGGTGTTATATTATTTTGAAGGAAATGTTATTTATGTTTTATGGATGATGTCTTAAGGATGCAAAAACCCCTTTTTTATACGATAGATTTGCAACCAAAGAACCCAACTACTCTTGTTTGCAGAATCTAAATCAACCAGCAGAACAAAAGCCTGACTTCCTCAGCCGAGAACATCACAAATTCTCCTCCTAAGAGATGAGGAAGACATCGCCCATACATTCTGCGCACATCATCCATTCATTAATCCTAACTTTGAGATGTTTGAACTTTCCCGCAACCTTCACAACCTCCAAATTGAAGGCCAAAATGAAGATTGTTTTCTCTGAAGTATTCCCTATTGTTATTCTGCCGAGAACATACGACAGACATGTCCGTGCATGGGAGATGAAGAGTTATGCACTAATTGGGATATGAATCATCAAGCTACTCGTATGGGCTGTGTTCTTGAGTAAAATACACTTTGTATGAGCATCAACATACACGCAATGCATTAAGTCAAATGAAACACTTAGGATGAAATGACGGAATGTATAATGATTACTAGGACTGTATAATACATGGGGTTGGCAGTTTTAATGTTTCAATGAACAGTTGACAGACATACACTGATTATTGTCATATAGTTAGTTCCATCAAAAACGGCCTGTCTCATTGAACCTAGACAAAGCTAGACAACTTCTGCTATACAATGATATGGTGCTACCTGAGACTAAATGGAACTGTCTGGCTATAGCTGGCTACTCAAAGCCAGATCTAAACGTACATGCAGCACCATTTGGTTGACATTTTCTCATATTTGCAATTTTTTTGTTGAAAAGATGCATGTCTATTGCTCATACATATTTATGATATATAACATAAATTTCTTACATTTACCAAGTTTTATATTTTTCAGTGGTGATAGGTGTAAGCCGTCAATAAGCTAGGAGTAGACAGAAGCAGCTGACTTTAGCCAGTTATAGCTACAGCTACAGCCAGGAATAGTTTGCTACAGCTGTTTAGAGAAGACCATATTTTATGAAATTAACTGTAAGTGTATGACACTTGCATTAGTCTTTTCCCCTTTCATGTGCATACAGACAAGTGTATATCTTACTCTCTTACCTGCCATTTAGCTATATAACCAGTGTTTTAATTCTGCTTTTATTATACAACCCTTTACTGAATTGTATTCCAATGATTATAGTAGCATACTTTGAGAAAGGCTCATGCTTGAAC
>OW028585.1:32532219-32562219 GCA_932294295.1 Alitta virens
CCATGTAATCACCATTAGAAGTGTACCTGACTATCTGGAACATATCATAACGACGTCATTATTAAAACCACTTCACTATTAAGACCACCTCACTATTAAGACCACCTCACCATTAAGACCACCTCACTATTAAGACATTAATTTGTCACTAAGGGTGGTCTTAATAGTGAGGTTTAAACTCTATAAAATAACAGCTCCTGAGAGTTTTTTTTTCCAGTTTTTATTTTCATTATGCATATGAGCCCCATTTTGTAACGGTGTTAATCTGTTAATCGAATCAATCCATTAATCTAATTCGATAGGGTGCAGCTAAAACTGCAAAGAAATTAACAAAGCACTTTTTTGCAAATAAAAACCTGGGCATTTTTCATAACAACAAACTTTGGAACATTTGTGCAATCTGTTACCAAATTCTTGCAATTAACAAACCATCTGACACTTAAGCTTGGTGCATGCTTTGAAGTTTGAACAGTATCAATTGCCACTTTTGAAAGTGTGTCTTTAATAGGTAATACGAGACAAAATTTATTTACATACTTTCTGATTATGGTGCATATTCAAATTATAACTATTAAAGTACCTTATATATTGATGAGCGTCATCCCAGCTGGATGTGGATCACATGAGACGTTTAATTAGAGGTGCCTCGTACTCTGTGTATATGCTGAGGCAAGTAAAATACCCCACCCATGGGGTAAATGTGTACTGGGTGACTTCGAACAGCTTTATCATTTCATCATTACGTCTGCTTGCAGCTGGTCATATGAGCTGACTAAGCTTCAGACCCAGGAGCATTGAGACATAGACGTTGACGTAATGAAACTGACATGATGTCTCCTCACTAAAAAAAAAAAGTATAAACTACTATTAATTCTTGGTTGGTGCTAATATATTTGTTTCCATGTTACTTAAAAGTCACTTCGAAATTGAACCATATTTGAAAATGTCTACTGAGCAAAGAACACGTTAGTTACAGTAAAAACATCCAGTGTTCAACTACAGATATGTAGGATTCTAGGCGGGTGGGGGTCTAGCTCAGTGGTAGCACGCTGGGCTTCCAACAACTGGTCGAGCCTAAGTTGGATGGCTGTTTCATCCATCGTCTCATTGCCATGGTCCCTGCCTGGCTGTTTCATCCTTCATCTCATTGCCATGGTCCCTGCCTGTTTTACTTATCCCATATAGTGCAGAAATACAGGATAGGAAGCCTTAGGAAAAGCTACAGTAAGCCCAATCTAGCTGGTGTCACCTACACATTATTTTGACACTTTAACTGTAGTCTCATAATAGTATCACCACTTTCAATGATTTGTATTTAAAGTACAAATGTGGATTGTAACTTCATTATAGCAATATTGGATGGGGAGGAGTCCAGCATTGAGTTATGTGGGATATTGTCCAAGGCATGTTGCACAACATAAACTGCAGGTATCCAACACAATTATACACTGCAGCTGTCCAACATATTCAGCAGATGTCCAATATACACCATGTTGGATGACAATAAAGCATTCTGATTGGCTCACAGCAGCTAAGTGTAGAATACCAGATAATTAATTTACTGAAAGGTTAAACCTCACCTGCTATACATTTGTGCTAACAACATATTTTTAGATTTTTCCATGTAGTCTTAACTTATGCTATGCAACACTTCACAGTCATGATTTTTCTATTGATTCCAGTTGACTGTATCCAACTATGTTGATATGTCAGGGGATTGATGTGGGAATTGGGACAAAAGAAAATGACTATTCCTTCATAGTAAATTGATAAGATATGATGAGTTTTGCTCTCATGTGGGCTACAGAGCTGACAGTAGATTTCTTACTTGATGGAGTCAGTTCTCTTGCTAATAGTGTGATTGTATGGTAGGTTGCCTTTGGGAATTACTTAATTAATTTGTTTTGTTATTATTGTATTAATGATTATAATATACATATTTGGTCGTTAAGTGTTAAATTCTAATATATTATGTATATCTATATTCACTTCGAATAGCTTAAAATTATGTCATAATATCGTCAATTAAGGTGATTTTTTAAGTACAGCCAGGCCTTAACAATTTACATACACTTCAGGAAGATGTCATAAAGGAAATTATGAATATGATTAACCAAAATAATACAAAATATTGGTACTTGGTTGGATTTGTGATTGGTATATAAAGCAATGGTGATAATTTCCTTGATATCAACCATGTTGAAATGTAATTAAATTGTATTCTGTTCAAATGTATGTAAACTTTTGGACTTGACTGTAACAAAGTAAATTTGCTGTAAAAAAAAAAAGTATTAGAAGAACGAAACCATTGATACAGATGAGGTAAATGTAAAATAAATTTATGGATACATTTGGAAAGATTGTAAAAATTTGTCACAAATTATAACTGAAGAAAAATAGGTCAGAAAGATTTTGTAAAAAATAAAATATAATAATAATTTTTTCCATGTATCACCTCTGTTACTACATGGCCAAATGTGCCATGTGCGTTTTCCATGGGCTTGGATAAACGTATGGTTTTTTCCTTATTATAATTAGCTAAAAACCATGTGTTTTCCATGCGTTTATCCTTCTCATGGAAAACGCACGTGGCACATTTGGCCATGTAGACAGCAACATTTTATTGTGAATCTTCCACTTTGACTAATATCAGCTAGCACCAAGGTCAACATAAATGATCCAAAAAAATATATCTACAAAGGCACAATGAACTAACAGCAGACAATCATCACTTGGATCCCTTGCTATTTATATCTTTTGATCTCAATAAAGGTCTTTGATGCGCTAATAGCCTAGTCTTCTCTTTGATTAGATATGAAATTATAGTATATTTGACAGGTAAATTATGACAGGTAAAGTTTGGCAGAAATGCTGAAGTTTCAAATACGTCAATGAGTGCATTTCATAATATGAGCCAAAACCTAATGGATCTCGAAAAATCCAAATATCCAAAGCTGCAACTAAAAAAAAGATTGTCTTGTTCATATATTTAGGGTTTTAAATGTTCAAAATATGGCTCTGTCGGACCTTGAAACACCAGTTCCTTGTACTCAGTGTCTATGCTGGGGGAGTGAAAGACCCCACCCGGACATAATAATAAATACCTGACTGACAAACTGACTGACTGACTGACTGACTGACTGACTTGCTGACTGACTGACTGACTGGATAACTGGATAACTGACTACTTAGCTAACAAGCTAGCTAACTAGATAACTAACTGACTAACTAACTAACTAACTGAATAACTAACTGAATAACTAACTGACGAACTGACTAACTGAATAACTGACTAACTGACTACCTAGCTAACAAACTAGCTAACTAGCTAACTAACTAACTAACTAACTACCTAGCTGACTATCAATCAGTCAATCATTAAATTAATCATTCAATCAATCAATCAATTCTGTCTGGCATTAGAAATGGCCTCATGGCCAAAATAGCTTTTTTGTTCTTTTCTTAGTCACTTTGATCTCCTTTTCATAGATAATTACTCTTTCTGTTGTCTCTTTGATTTTACATCTGCTTCAATTATGCCAAAGTGTTAGCAATTTCCAGTCGAAGATATAATCAATTTAGACGAAGCACTCAAATCTGTTTGTTCACAGGAGATAGGTGTACTGTAATTTAGTGTGTGAACATGGTGAATTTGTTGAACTTACTTTTTTTTGTTACCTAGTGAGTTGCTTTAAGCATAAAATAACAAAACGACTCTTTTAAAATTTACAGTGTATTCGTTCAATTACATGTGTCTATAACTATGAAGACCACCTCACTAAGACCTCCTCACTATTACGACCACCACACTATTAAGATCATGTACCCCACTATTAAGACCTCCTCATGATTAAGACCACCTCACTATTAAGACCACCTCACCATTAGGACCACCTCACTATTAAGACCACCTCAATATTAAGACCACTTCACTATTAAGACCACCTCACTTTTAGGACCACCTCACTATTAAGACCACTTCACTATTAAGACCACCTCGCTATTAAGACCACTCCACTATTAAGACCACCTCACTATTAAGACCACTTCACTATTAAGACCACTTCACTATTAAGACCACTTCACTATTAAGACCACTTCACTATTAAGACCACTTCACTATTAATACCTGGTGAGTTTCTACTCTACACTTAAAGTACAATGATAAACACTTTTCTGTATTACATATATGATAAAGTATTGTTGTTTTTGTACAGACTATCATCAATCAAAAACATAAAAACACAAACATTACGGTCACTGGCCAGGAAAAACATCATGTCATTCAGAACTTCTGAAGTGGAAATAATTCAGATAATTCTGCCTCAGTACCTCATACTCAGTCGCACTGAAAACAACGAGCATATTTTCCACATAAACATTACACGATGAGATAAGTTCCTTTATGACAAAGTATAAAGTGTACCCTGTCAAAACACGATGTACTCAAAGCTGTATAAACTTTTTCTGCTTCACATTGAGGTCTTAATAGTGCGGTCTAAACAGTGCTCTTAATAGTGAGGTGGTCTTCATAGTGAGGTGGTTTTGATAATGAGGTGGTCTTCATAGTGAGGTGGTTTTAATAATGAGGTGGTTTTGATAATGAGGTGGTCTTCATAGTGAGGTGGTTTTAATAATGAGGTGGTCTTTATGGTGAGGTGGTCCTAATAGTGAGGTTGTTGTAATAATGAGGTGGTCTTCATAGTGAGGTGGTTTAATAATGAGGTAGTCTTGATAGTGAGGTGGTCCTGATAGTGAAAGTCAAAGATACCTTTATTTAAACAGGGTAATTTCGTTCAGTTGTGCACTGTTTTTCAATGAAGCCCTGACTATTAACAATAAAAAGGTAGTGATATAAATAAATGTTTTTGTTAAAAGAGTATGTACATATGAAGTTTTAGAAGTTAAAATTAGTGTAGAGATTAAGAACAATGAAAAAAAGAGACAAAATGAGATAAAACAAAGTTAAATGAAATAGATCTGGCATTTGAAATATGTTGTACAATTTTTTGTTTAAAAGAACTGAGACTAGATATACTTCGTATGAATTACATACCATGTTTGGGCTCCTTTATAATAGTAAGGTGATCTTGATGAAGTATTCCTGTATATCTCAAGATACAACTGCACGTATGTACACAGTTTCATATGATGTCACAACATTTTGTGATGTCACTTTTATGCTGTTATGTCTACAGTACCCCAGTATGAACACCAACATTAAACATTAAATTGTCTTAATATCAAGGTGATCTTAAAATTGGGTGGTCTTTATTGTGGAGTTTCATTGTATTCCATTCATCCTACAGCAAATGTTTTGTATTACCAATTGTACATCAAGCGTGAACTGATATGTAGGGGCCATACATGCAGTGACATTCTATATCCCTGGCATACACCCATGGATGTAGCACTTTATCCCTGGGCTCAACAAATCCATGGTCCTGTAACAAGCACCCATTATTGTAGCCTTCTAGTTCCATTACTACTAGCTGAAGTTTAGTGAGAAAACTTTTAACTTTCATACTTTTTTTATTATTTCTTTTTTCGTAAATTTGAATTGGTTTAGCATTAAACAATTAAAATAGCTGCTTCTATGATAGGTAACCATTGAAAGTAAATTTGCTGTACAATCACAGAAGACTAGATGATAGATGATGAGTACATCCCATATGATGGGACATGAATTGAGATGTGGCACATTACAGGGAGTGGGCTTTAAGCCCATGCACTCAAAGATGTAATGCAGCCAGGTGGCCTAATGGTAAGGCATCTGCCACTTCCATATGGGCCAGCTCTGCTGAAGGTCCCGGGACCCAGGTTCGATCCCAGGCACGGGCACTCTTCATGAGCTACATCCCTGCAGCTGAATGTCGATCGCATGAGATGTTAAATTGGCGGTGCTTTTTACTCGGGGTCTATGCTGAGGCAAGTAAAAGCCCACCCATGGGGTAAATGTGTATCATAGTGCAGACTTAAAACCAATTCATCTCATCGTTACATCTGCCTCTGACAGGTGGTCATATAAGCTGACTAAGCTTCAGACCCAGTAGCATTGAGACATTAAATATTAGACAAAATTGTTTGCAGGATCCCTAAAATGATATGCTACCCTTACCCTAGGGTTACAATCAACTTCGTATTAAAAAAAAGGGTTTATTTTGTCATTGTTAGCTGACACACAATGTAATCCCCTCTGGAGAGAAAAAATTAGCTTGCCTTGAGGGTGAGAGATGATATGAAAGCAATAATGGCCCCTGGAGTGCTTTATGATGTTCATGCATGTATCAACATGGTAATTTCCGGTGCTAAAATAAACATTAATACAGTGATTGAATTAAATGAAGATTTAATGTTTCCAGGTAAAATTAGATATAGTGTATATTGTTTAACAAACCTAACTTACAGTTTAGGAAAGAAGCTATTTCGTTACAATGTACACCTGAGCATAAATGTACATTAGAATACAATTGCCCATGCATAACAAAGGAGACATCTTCCTGCCTTGAGGGACCCCTCTTCCTGTTTCATTAAGAAATCACTAGGTGGCAGCACATGTTATAATGGCAGGAGAATTATGGGTAATGAAACTGTGGACACTAAAGCAGCACATGCAATGTGATAAACGCATGGAAAACGCATGGTTTTTGCCTCATTTTTATAAGCCAAAAACCATGCATTTTCCATGCGTTTATCCTTCTCATGGAAAACGCATGTGGCACAGTTGACCGTGTTATGATCACAAAGAACCAGTAGAAATTACAACGGAGAATATAGACAACTTTAAAATTACAATCGAGAATATAGACAATTTATTTATTTCCCAGAAATGTTTTTTATCCGCTAGCAAATTGGGTTTTGGCTTGTTGCTCACATTTCTGTACATTTTGTCCTACTCCCTGCCACTTACAGAAAATATGACCAAAAATTACAAAATAAATAGGGACATTTATTTTGAATCCTTCTATAATGGACATAATGTATTGTTTGCTGCAGTGTGATTGATACTATTTTGTTATAATAGCATATAATATCATCCCATTGTCAGAAATTTAATATCATATCCGTTGATGATATGTCTTACGTATTTTTGTATTTTGTATTTTCAGGTGAGTCTATGTTTTTATGAATGTTGAAAAAACGTCGAAAAAGGTATGTCTCTCCTAAGATTATATTGATGAACTGAAAAACAGAGTATGAATACTCTTTTGATTGAACAAACTAATGGAAAAAATGATAATTTAGTTCTTGAAAATGGTGTGCTTTCGATATTTCTATCGCTCTTATTCTCCAAACAGTCAGACGCGCTCAAAATTCATGTGAATGTCCCAATATGTGATGAAAAATTAAAAAATAAGCTAAGATTTTAGGTGAATATTCATGTACCATGTATACAATGCTGAAATTTAAATTTTGAAAATATAAATATATACTACATATTTCATGCATATCCCAGACTGGTGTTATTCTGGCATCGTAATACCTGATATATATATATCATCTTTATTTCGTAGCACAGAAAATTGGAAATTCTTAACAATATTAAAGTGTATTTTCATATGATTTTCAAAAGATATAGTTTAATTGACAGAAATTTGATATACGAGTTCATTCACTTCATCAATTGTCAACATGCAATGCATCTCTCTGTCCCTCACCAAAAGCAGTTCCTTGAGGGCGTATGTCCTCAAGTGAGCCGAGTATAATAACAATAATAAAACAGAAGAGAATGACAACTGTCTTCATGCAGTGAGATTTTCCATTGCTATTATTTGATACATCATGACTAGTACCCAGTGCCTAACAACAGTACTCAACATAGTGTTTCAATAACGAAGAGTCAATGCTCATAGCTTTTTGCATCGCATATGCAATTACTGGGACCTTGTGATTCAGAGCAGAATTAGCAAATTTTAACATCCTTTGCATGAACATGTGTCTGGCACATGGCATGTCTGTGAGGCAAGCTACAATATCACAGTGAGTCCTAAATGGTCATTTCCATATCTGCCATGATGCTTTTCGCCACAAAGTGAAAAGTTTTTCGATACTTTTGAAGTGCTGTAATAATGCACCATAGAATGATGATACTCTATGCTAATGAATAATAATAATAACATACTATGTATTTAAGACAATGCAAGAATGCACATTTTGTGCAACCAAAACAGCAATACAATTTGATTAGTGACAATATAACAACAGTGGATGGTGACGAGTCCAACATAGATTTTTTTTGGGATGAAAATGATATTGGCCTAGGTGATAACAAAATATACTGCAGCCATCCAACATACACTCCAGTCGACATAAACTCCAGCCATCCAACATACCCTAGCCATCCAACATACACTTTTGCTGGATGGCAATGAAGCGTTCTGATTGGCTAACAGCAGATGATTGGAGAATATATATCTTATCTATGTGGGAAGCATATGTTTATCTCCCGTTTTATGACATTTGCCGCTGCAGTTATGAACCATCCAACCAGTGCAATGAGCTATGTGATGAGGGCTGCATTGAAATGTTCAATGTCTATATTTAGAAAAAATCTGCAGTTTTGCTGCAATGAACTTGGATTATCCAACATGGAAGATATTCATGAAATGAATAAAACCTCAATAAAACTCTTATGTACTGAAAAGTGCAAGATGGCCCTAAGACATGATGCCAAAGTTATTTACGAACTGAGTGATGTCAGAGACAATTTGTCAGAAACTGTACTTGAACCAACAGAGGTTCGCCAAATGATATTTGAACTTTCCATAAATTGAATTTCATTTTTCTTGACATATAATTTCACGTGTACTATTATATATGTACGAATAAATAATATATATATATATTCAAATTTTGCAAACTGTCACACACAGATATGCAAGTTGCATAAAACTTGCATTATTCGACACCGGTGCTGCAAGGTCACTACTTTCAATCCAAAGAAGGCAGTGAGTTAATAGGCTGTCAGGATCAGACATTGCAACAACATTGGGCCAAGGAAAATGTCACTTTGACTGGCATATACACAGCACAGGGTGCGCACTCTATTTGTTGCTTCCAAATAGAATGCTGTTACTCAGCATTTTTCTGTGAATTGTGTTTTCGAGTCTTGGTGCATGGAAAGGATTTTCGATCAGCATGTGGGATAGGGCTTTACATCCTGTATTTCTGCACCTGATGGGCTAATTAGGACAGGTAGGGACCATGGCAATGAGATGATGGATGAATCAGCCATCAAACTTAGGCTCGACTGGGAATCGAAACCCGGGACCCAGTGGTTGGAAGCCCAGCGCGCTACTGCTCAGCTACACTGTAGGCCCTCACCCCTGTAATAGCAGGGATATGTCTTGGGGTAATATAAGTTATATAACCTCAGATATAAGGCCACCCTTGAGTCTCTTAATATTGAGGTAATTCTAATGGGGCGTCTTCATAAGAAAAAATAACTTTTACATAATTTTGCCCAATGAAGTACTTTCAAGCAATATTGCTATTTGTATAGCAGGAACTATTCGATTATTATATTGGTTAAATATACATCTTTTGTCTTGGTTTGATTGAGATATCATTTTGGAATGACACACAGAAGTGTAACGAAGATTATTACAAACTTAAATAATTTTACCTTTTATTTTAAAAGATGTGATAAAGACATTCGGACTTCAGCTTTTGAATCAGCCCTGCTAATTCAGTCAACTTCACCTGTTTTTCTCTGAAAATTGTTTCCAGTGTTTTTCAGCTACTGTATTTTTGTCACACCAATGCACAGCTACATTTTCTGCAATATAGCTCGCAAATTGTCTGCAGTACCAAGCATCAGTCTTAGTATCAATTTCTAGATACATTAGCGAGTTCCACCCAACACGACATGCAATTAGTGCTCTCATATTGTATATGGTATAAGTGCTAATCAAATCAGAGTGACTTTGCAGCTCAAGCCAAGTGTGGAAAATGGTAGATGAATAGATTTATATATGGGTTGGTAGGTAGGTAGATAGATAGATAGATAGATAGATAGACAGACAGACAGCGTGACAGACAGACAGATAGATAGATTAGATAGATAGCTGGAGAGAGAGAGAGAGAGAGATAGATAGATAGATAGATAGATAGATAGATAGGTAGCTGGAGAGAGAGAGAGAGATAGATAGATAGATAGATAGACAGATAGATAGATAGACAGATAGATAGATAGACAGATAGATAGATAGATAGATAGAGAGACAGGCAGATATATAGATAGATATAGGGATAGATAGATAGATAGATAGATAGATGGATAGATGGATAGATGGATAGATGGATAGATGGATAGATAGAAATACAATTTTAAAACTAAACCAGCTATAAAATGTACATGACCAATAACTATTGTATTTTTGTTCTATTTTTCTCATAGTAAGGATTGCCATTTAATGAACACTTTATTATCGCATAATACCCTAATTATCTAACTGACCTTTGGCTGGTCAATCACCCTGTCCGTTTTATGTTATTTTATGAACACTTTTCATCGCCTTTTGGCCCCATATGCTATTTTATGGCCACCATATTTGATTATCATTATAAATAAGGATTAACCTAACCATAAAACTGGGAAATGGCTAATTCTAAATTATGGAGATTTCCCGGGCTCTCTGGTCAGGCAGCTAAGCTTTGGTCAGATGGTCAAGATAATAGAGGCAATATTTGGAGATGCATTTGATGTCGTCATTTGAGTTATTGCTGATGAGATAGATGTTTCTATAATTATCGTGAATATCTAGGTTAGATAGAGATCAGTTTTCTATGACTATTAGTGTCAGAAATATTCTATCTTTAATTTTTCGTATATTTACTTTATAGTTGTTCGTATGTATTCTTTGTCTTGAATATTTATACAACTTAAATATTGATATCATGCATTTATCTAATATATTAAATAGTCACCTTTAGGGCTCTGTATCATTTGATTCAAATGATACGATATGCATCATCGATACACTCATTCGATACATGATACGTATCGGTGATACTTATTCATAGCTATATATAAGTAAAACAAATTTATTATTCAAATAGGACGTTTAGGGCATCGGACATTTCAGGTTAAGACGTTTTGGTTTTCAGTTGTTATGAATTGATACTGCTCCAAGCAAGCTAATCACTGATTGGCTGTTATATTTTGGGACTATTCATTTCGACCAATCACAGCGCATAACACAAAGTAATCAAAATGGCGGTTGTCACTGATGATCGAGACGATCTTAGCTACGTTTTGAAAGGAAATTGGTTCATATTTTGCATCTTAGGGACAGAATAACTATATTTTATGTTTTGCCGATATGATACTGAAAATCACACGTCCTATACCGGTTCTTTTATCGATTGCTTGTTACCGGTGTGACCAATAATCACCGAACCGGTGTAGAGCCCTAGTCACTTACATTAATTATTAATAAACTAATACTACTGTAGTAATAGTGCTAATATATATTAATATGCATTAAAGGATTATTAAATGGACCCGATTATGTAACTTTAGTGTAGTGTGTGAGCTGTCAGTGCTGGCTGTTGGTAATTATTACGATTGTTAATTTGCTTTCAGTAGAAATTAGTTGCCCTCTTTTACACACCCCATTGCTGTGACCTTCCATGTGGCTAATTGTGGTGATCAACACCCAAAGCAATTAGACCACATTAACAGCCTCATTAGCTCCATTTACCATCAAATTTAGACCTTCAGTAAATTGTTTCTGCACTTAATTGGTTTCTTTGATGTGTTGTTGCTAAGTAATTTTGTTTGTACTGTGCTTTTGTTTATCAATAGATGCTCATGTAGCTTGATGAAAAGTGTTATGAAAAGGTCAATTTCTCAAAATTAAGATAGATTACCAATATTGTCTTCTTTGTGACAAATGAACCACTTAAATGTTTGTGTAATCTGGACAATGCATTTATAAAGTCAAAAGTCATATATTGTTATTCAGTGAAAGTAATTTATAGGCCTACAAAATGTTGTGGCAGGCTAGTGACGTCCTCATGACGGTTGATGCATAGTTTTAAGACAGTCACAGTCATAAAAAAAGTCACCTTACACATCACACAATCTGACTGTATGATCTCCATGACAACAACTCAACCAGACAGACTGCAGACCTTGGTTGTGTAGCACATATTCTCTGCCGCACCAGTACAGTTGCTTTAGTCTTGAGTGATTGACACAATGCTTGAATACTTCAAAGTTTGAATGAGGTTTTTTCTGCAAAGATGTGTTTCACACCGGTTTCATTAGATTCAATATAATTAATTTATTATCCTAGTAATAATAATGAAGAATTACATTTGAAAAATTGCACAAAGTCAGAACATGACATCACTTCCAAGTCTTGTCTGCTAAATCCCATTTTAATCCTTATTTTGCCGTCGCAGATTCCAAGTTCAATGAAACTTGGTAAACAATCTAAAGATTACAAAAGAATTAAAACAAATCTAAAATGAACAACTATAAACAATAAAACAATCTAACAAAGCAAATGAATGGTCAAACTCAGAAAGGTTGAGACAGGCCAATGCCTTGAAATGGATTATGTCAGCTGTCAACTGATAACCAAAAGTAACTTTGTTTGAAACACAAGCCTATTGAGCCACTAAATGACAAAAACAAAGACTCAGACTCAATAAAACTGTTCTTTTTTTCAAAAAAAAAAATAGTCAACTTCCTTAGAGGGCAATCCCTATCTCTACAACTGTTCAGTTCACTGGTATGACTCAATAAATCTGGGTTTTTTCTTTGCATACTACATGGCCAAATGTGCTAGGCGCATTTTCGATGCTTTTGGATAAACGCATGGAAAACGCATGGTTTTTGCCTCATTATAAATAGCTAAACGCCATGCGTTTTCCATGCGTTTATCTTTCTCATCGAAGAAGCACGTGGCACATTTGGCCATGTATCATTCATCATTTCATCTTGTATACAAGTACATGATTACATACAGTAGCTTAATCACCCAATACAAGTACATAACCCAGTCAGATGTCCTTTAATCACTTGTAACAATATGGGCACAGACATTATGGTATATCATAATTTACAGTCTACTGTTGTCTGAGTAGTTTATTTTGATGTTATATTATGTCCTGAAGCATACCACCTTACAAGTAGCCCGATGATTCATATCCCAATTAGTGCATAACTCTTCATCTCCCATGCACGGACATGTCTGTCGTATGTTCTCCGCAGAATAACAATAAGGAATACTTCAGAGAAAACAATCTTCATTTTGGCCTTCAATTTGGAGGTTGTGAAGGTTGTGAGAAAGTCAAACAATCTCAAAGTTAGGATTAATGAACGGATGATGTGAGCAGAATGTATGGGCGATGTCTTCCGCATCTCTTGGGAGGCGAATTTGGGATGTTCTCGGCTGAGGACGTCAGGCTTTTGTTCTGCTGGGTGATTTAGTTTCATGCCACCGATGGGATTTGATAATTCGTTTTCTTTTCCGTGTGGAAATATGATTCAAAATGCAGAAACCAAAAAAAAGGGATTTTTGTGTAAAAATATTGCTTCATTGATTATTGTGACCGAACCCTGATGGTAAATGCAAGCAATAATGTTAGAGTGGTCTAGTAGATAACGCGTTGGACGTTTACAAGTCTTACGTGCAAGGTTGTGGGTTCAAACCCAGCCACATACTGGAGGAACTGAGAAAATCCTCCGAGGTGCAAAATGGGTACTTGGCTATAGGCAGTGATGGCAAGCAATGCAGGTACCCTTCATGAGCAACATCCAATCTGGAACTTGCCTTAGGGGGCTGCACTTCCACATCTATCTATCTATCTATCTATCTATCTGTCATCTATCTATCTATCTATCTATCAGGTAAATATGTGTAATGGGCTGTATACTCCCCAGGCAGTAGAGAGAGGTTAATGCTTGCCAAGGATGCAGTTGTGAATTCGGCTGAACTGACGGGTGATAACAGACTCTAAACCATTTATAATTGATGATTATCAGTTTGTCGAACAAAGTCTCGGTAATGCGATGTATGAATTATTGAAGGCGAAACAGGATACCACTACAATGTAAATCTGTGTTTTTATATTGATTTATTTCTTGCTTTTACACTGTCTGCCCTTTGAGTTGACCTCAATTTTCCGAGGGCCATAACACAACATTTCATACGAAATATCGGGAAATACCATATCGGATGATTCACCCGCAAATACCGAGCTAATATTTAAACTGTCTGGAATGCAAAGTTCACGCCAGAACAATTTCAAAACTGTGCCTTTCCATACGCATCATATATTCATGCGAGCTTGACATCGTATTCAGTGGCATGCACGGTGAGAGATTAACACAAGAAAATGTTCATGAAGTATGATCATCATACACAACTTTCCTTATGTTTACCATTCTAATGTTTGTATTAGGTATGCATAGGTAAAATAATTTCTTTTTAGTGAACCCGTAATGATAGAAAGTATCTTTACGTTGTGATTTGACGTGAAATGTGGTTATTGCATGGGTGTGATAAACCAAAATACATATTTTATCATATCTCATAATTGTTCAGATATATCTCTTCAGAACTGTTCTTTAATGATTGTCTGAGTATATACTTCCATTTTATGGAGTAAAAATGTAGTTTCAGCTTCCTAAATCCAGTTACCATAAAGTACTCTGGGGTGTGATAAACCAAAAACTGAACATTGAAATATTGTGAAAAAATGTTACATTTTGCATCAAAGTGAAGGTTAGGCCATATACTAAAGTCGTGCTTTGACAGAAATTTTTTTTCAATTTTTTTAAGCTTAAACTTTATTCAGGAGCACTGTGTGAACATATGATAGGTCAACAGGAGTTAACATAGCTGTCATCTAACACTTTATAGCTGGGGTGATTTCAGGCTCTTCTGTATTTTTGCCACTGCCATGCCTGTGGTAATAAGGAACATTCACCAAATAGTGTTCATACTGTAGATAAATAATATTTTTAATCCTTTAAAAGTGCATTTTGTCCTTAAAAGCCATTAACGATATAATGCACACATTACCATGATATTGGATTTTCCATAAAGCTTCTTGATTTTCTGCTAGGTGGCTACTGGCAGTATGCTGCAATCCTATTGGTTGCACAGCTTCCCACCCTAGATTCTGATTGGTTGAAGCAAGGGGACCCTAAAAGCAGCTGTATTTATAGTGCATTTTAATGTATATGTGATGCCTTATGTTTTAATGTATTTAGCTTCTTTGATTAAGGTGTGTTTGTTGACCCAATGGCAGGACTAATATTGTACTGAAAAGCAAATTTATTAATAACAGAAGAAGGCAGACTTATGCAGTGTCAAAATTTGAGGTGTTCTATGGAAATAACCTTATTTACAGAATTGACATTTTGAATTCAACTTTCTTTTCGTCCTTTCAGCATAAAATCAAGATCAACAAACACATCAAACGTTAGAAAAACATCAATAACATTCGCTCGTTATATTCCGTAGTTGCAAAAGTATAGCACCTGTTTACAGGCAAAACTGATTATTTCTTGGCATAGGATGAACTGTCTTCATTATTAATATGGGATCTTTGCCAATATGGCAATGTATTATGATTCTGTCTGAGTTAGTGTAATGTGAGAAATGTGCATTAATGATGGAAGTTCGGTGATGTCAGAAAAGCGTGATGCACCCATAATTGACCTCAAGTATTAATAACCAGATTATAGATAGATACATAGATATGGAAAGTGCAGCCCTCTAAATCAAGGTCTTGCAGCTATCACGAGTTGATTGATGGCGTGAGAGAGAGAGGAGTCCACCCATGTTACACATTTACCCCATGGGTGGGATCTTTCACTTGCCTCAGCATAGACACCAAGTACAAGGGACCGCCAATTTGGCGTCTCATTCGAATGACATCCAGCTGCTGGGATGTAGCTCATGAAGAGTGCCCGGGCTAGGGATCGTACCCAACACCTTCAGAAGAGCTGAACGATGTGGAATTGGTGGATGATGCCTTAACCATTAGGCCACCCAGCTGCCAGATAGTTGGGAGCAATATTAATTTAATCATTCAGTTTTGAACGGATTCTCCACCATATTATAAAATATGACAAGAAATGTTTTAATATAGGGGTCATCAAGTATGAATACATCTTAACTATTTGATCACACATTGGGGTGCCTCATACTCTGTGTTTATCCTGAGGTAAGTTAAAGACCTCACCTATGGGGTAAACGTATAACATGGTGTGTACTCCAAGCCTTATAATCTCATCATTATGTCTGCCTGTATGGGGTCAATGATACAGACCAGTAGAATTAAAACCATAGGAAATATTCCATATCATCCAATATTCTACAAAAAAACACTTTTCGGTCTATGTGATTCCATTAGTATTAGCCTCACACAGGCATGACAAATCGCAGGACAAAAAAGTGACAGCGAAGAGTAATGTATTTAGCTCTGCACATGCCCTTTGACACATAATCCTTCATAATCCTTTTTGCTTACTGTTTGAAAATGATGGGTGGCTTAAAAGCAATCTTCAAAATACAATGGGTGAGAGAAAACAGCAAAAGAAAGAATAGAAATGGCAAATAAACAAAAAACAAAAACTTGACGTGAAGGTCAAGACACTGCATCGATGTCTTGATGCCCTTCTACTTGGTGTTTGTGCTGTGGCAGTTAGCTAGTTAATTAGTATGTTTAATTACGTGCTAAACTTTAAGATCAATTAATCATGTCAGTGTAGGTGTGGGATAGCTACAGAAACTGGAGTGGTCATTTGGCAGAGCCCTGTGTAGGCCACTGGGGTTTGACATCATCACCTTCAGTGTTACCGCCTTTGCCATGGGGGTTGGGGGCCTAGCTCATTAGTAGCGCACTAAGCTTCCAACCACTGAGTCCCGGGTTCGATTCCCGGTCGAGCCTAAGTTGGATGGCTGTTTGATCCTTCATCTCATTGATATGGTCGCTGCCTGTCCTAATGAGCCCATCAGGTGCAGAAATACAGGACGTAAAGACCTACTCCACCCATCCACAACCACCTTTGCCATGAAGAGGTACAGTTGTGTTGCAGCTAGTAAACTCCCACCTTAATAAGGTGGCCTCAGAATTAACATAATTTTAAGGTAGTAATTGCTAGTGGAGTACTTATTACGATAGCTTGTATGGCTGTCCAAAATGAATGAATCTGAATCTGTTGGTTCAGTTTAACTGCAGGTAGTAGTGTTTTTAAATAACAGTATAGCTCAGTTTGGCTTACAAAATTCTGAACATGACTTGTGTTGTACTTCAAAGGCAGACGCTGCATAACTCGTAATCATATGACACCTAAAATTTTCATTTCAATTTACTTTATTCCAATAATGTAATTCTTGGCTGTGCCTTTTGATCTAGTGTAAGGCACCATGCACCATACTAGCAAGCCTGCTGTGCTACAGTTCTGGTAGAAATCCAATTACCTTTCAAAGGACTACATCAAGAGCAAATTAGGTGTGAGCGAAACATTTGTAGCCTGGCTCATTTTACATTGGGAGTCAACTGGTGTGGAACAAATAAACTTGATGCTATTAACCCTAAGCTGATTAATCTGAACAGGTTTGTATCCAGAGCAGCATTTTATGTTGAATTAGAATATGTGGCTCCGTCTTCTTGAAGTGACAAAGTGGTGGGGTGTAGCTCACTGGCAGCATGCTGGGCTTCCAACCATTTGGTCCCGGGTTTGAATCCCGGTCGAGCCTAAGTTGAATGGCTGTTTCATCCATCATCTCATTGCCATGGTCCCTGCCTCTCCTAATTAGCCCATCAGGTGCTAAAATGCAGGACGTATAGCCTTAACCCACCCACCACCGCCAATCTTGAAGTGACAAATTACCAAACCAATTGCTTTGTAGGTCTCTGCTACTCAATCTGATTGATTTAACACTAAATATGTTTTTTAATAGGTAGCTTGATTAAACAGAACACGATAAACCGTTCAGACAATTGTAGATTAAAGTTGGTAAATTAAATCTTACTAATTTAAGACTATAACTGTCGTCAATTTCAACGGACAGAAGTGATGAGAAGCATGTGTCTCACTGAAAGCACAGGATATGATGTCAAAAAGCTATCAATTTTCATAATGGATGTTCCTATTCCAACGCTCATTTTGATTTGACCCTGAGATACCATGAGATATAAACTAACGCATTAGACAATTACACAATTGGAATTTATATTGCTATGAAAATCTTTGTTTATCGGCCGATCACTTGCAAGATGCAACAAAATGATAATCAGAATCATTTCACCGACTATTATGTTCCTTTGTGACATCACAGAAGTCAAAGTGTCCTGTAGTCGATTATGTATGATCCCACGGGTGTTGTTCACTGGTGTAAGTGTGATTCATTTCCATGCCCTGAACGGACACATCTCCTCTTATTATCTGCAAGTAACACAGAACATTCTGTTAACAGGCCCGATTGTCCAGAGACAGTCTTAAGCTCTTGGTCCTAATCCCACACTCAATTTAATGTGACACAAAGGGGTCATGCTCTGATCATGTGGTGATCATGTGATCAATAAAGTGGAAATCTCCGGCTCAGGAGGTCAGTTAAGGGCTTAACAGGAAGTGACAGATCAAAGGAAGTGACGATAAGCAGGAAACAGAATTTCCTTAATTATCGCCCAGGGTCGAGCAGGTCCTAAGAAGTGGGAAATAATCAATCAAGACAACCTAAGAAAGAAGTTTCTTGTGAAAATTGTCCAGGGAGACATAAATCAACAGTCATGTAGAAATAATTAGGGCATTAGTTGTTTTGTACATGTGGATGAGCTTTTTTCTTGCTTTGTCTAAATCATGTGTGTTTGCCGTACAAATTCAATAATTGGTTCTGTGTGGGGTTAGTACATCAGTTAAATAACATCATTTCAACATTGGTCGCTGTCTCCTGATGTCGTGCCAATGTCGTGCCAATTTTAATGTCATGCCAATGATGTGCAAATATCGTGCAAATGTCAAAGTCGTGTCATTGTCGTGCCAATGTTGTGCCAGTTTTAATGTCATGCCAATGTCCTGCAAATATCATGGAAATTTCAAAAGTCATGCCAATGTCTATGTCGTGCCAATGTCGTGCCAATGTCGTGCCAATTTTAATTTCATGCCAATGTCGTGCAAATATCGTGGAAAGGCCAATGTCATGCCAAGGTCACACCAAGGGTAAACCAAGGTCGTGCTAATCTAGCATGTTATCTGGCTGAAGGGAACAGTCAACATTGAGTCACAATTGACTGTTTAAGGCGAGACTGACTTCATATAAATCAGACATTCCAGGAAAAATTATTGGCTGTCTCGAGACAATATGGTGCAAATAGCGTCCTTCACATTAGAACAAATGACTTGACAATCTTTTAATTCTTTGTTTTTTTCTTCTTCATGTGTTAATCCTCTTTGTTTCCGCGTTTCCATGGCAACATTTTTTCAGCTGCTGAAACCCATCATTGATGTAATTATTTTAATTGCGGCTACTTTTTCAGCATTTGTTGCTTAATTCGAATCCGCTGGAAATCTAGATTAACACGCTTGAGCTAATGTAAGATGGCCATTCATTGCATTAGGTTTACAGGTTAGCCTGTCTATATTTTCTTTTATACTGGTCAAAGTGCTCATGTATATTTATAGTAGGGATGGTAAATTCTCTTGTGAACTTGGACCTGGACATATTAATGCAATACATGACGTCACCAATATACAATATTCCCTTTTTCTGGTTGATTAATCTATTCATTCTGTCCAATTGTTCGGTGTGTCTCTTTCTATCTTTGAGCTTACTTTCTTCTTTCTACCTTTCCTTTTGTTCATTTACCTTCCTCCACTCTCCCTCCTATACTTCCTTCTTTCTTTCATTTACACTTCCTCTTTCCCTCATACTTCCTTCTCTAATATAATCTATCTATCATTTCTTTCTTTCTTTCCTTTTCTTCCTTTCTTCCTTTCTTCCTTCCTTCCTTCCTTCCTTCCTTCCTTCCTTCCTTCCTTCCTTCCTTCCTTCCTTGTGTATGTCCTTTCCTTCCTTCCTTCCTTCCTTCCTTCCTTCCTTCCTTCCTTCCTTCCTTCCTTCCTTCCTTCCTTGTGTATGTCCTTGTGTATGTCCTTTACTGATCTTTCTTATATTCTAATAATAATATATAATCCAAATTTTTCTTGGTATTACTACTAATTGATTGCCCTGCGTTTGCCAATATTTCCCATTATTACCATTTACCATTCTCTTATCTTTGCATTGGTTATCATTGGCTAAAAGGGGTTGCATCCTGTGTTTTTGATTGATGGTCATATCATTGTGCCATGGGGGAAATGTGCATTTAATAGGTTTTGAGGTATTACTAAAGGGGAATCCCCCTAATTATGACTCCACTGTATTGATGATATACCACAATTATGAAATTATGGCATTCCTTTAATGAATTTATTATGTTAGACTTGTCATGGTTTAAATATCACTATCAACTGTTTATTAAAATTAATTATTTCTAGGATGGAAGGATTTAGCGATTAAAATGTAATTTAATATGTCAATAAAGAGCGCCATTATATTTCTGTCCCATATTTCATGATTATGGAGAGTTATATAATTCTTCTGTGATTGTATACTACCTACTACTATACCAAACTAGCTATTGGTGTCTATTGAAAGCATTCTGCAATGATTGACTTATTAAAATTATAGGTATGGCTTAATTTGGCTTGGTTTGGCTTATTATAGCTCCGGGTAGTTGGTCTTAACTCAGGATGTCTATAGTTGAACATTCTTTACTGTGAGTTGTACTGCAGATATTTGCAAGAATTATATAGATATTACTTTATTGCAATTACGATTACCGAATCGGATATTAATCAGATTCTAACCTCATTACATTCTTAATAGGGTTGGGGCCTAGCTCAGAGGTAGCGCTCTGGGCTTCTAACCGCTGGGTCCCGGGTTAGATTCCTGGTCAAGCCTAAGTTGGATGGCTGTTTCATCCTTTGTATCATTGCCATGGTCTCTGCCTGTCCTAATTAGCCCAACTGGTGCAGAAATACAGGACGTAAAGCCCTAATCACACACACACACATTACATTCTTAATACGTCTGGCAAACGTTCAGTATGTATAGTTCAATAATTTTCCATGCATTGACTGCTGAACACTACTCTGCACAGAGTCTGTACTTCCCGAGCATTTGGCGCAAGTCGCAAGTCGCTTTTATTGACACTGGGACCCGGCGGGGAATTTGGCTGTGTCCCTAATTTTTTACATTTCCCCGGGGCAACAAATAGGCTGAATTTGTGACCCAAAAGAGCATATTTACAAGGGGCCAATTTTTGACCCTAATGAATTCCCGCAGAGTTCGATTTAACCCTCATCCTTTTCATGCCAAATAAAGCCCCTTGTGTTACTCCTGTTGCCATGGTAAAGCTCAATCAGCCAATCGAAGAGTAGATCTTATTGGTACAAAGATTAGAGTAATTGGCTTCTATAAATATATATGGCTTTCATTGACATCTGTTCATATCAGAAAAGATACATATGTCACATATAACTATAGCTCTACTCACTAAGTCTATCTAAAGCTACAGCTACAGTAACTCCAAAGAACTGGCTTGCGAAGCGTAACCGCGACCCGAAGCAGTCTGTTTAGGCTACAGCTACAGTAGTATGATATACAGGTTCTCATAATTTTATACATAATAGGCAAATAGTATATAGCTAAAAATTCAAGGTCTCAGTTGCCGTAATTATATGTTTTCTGGGTTGAGTCATGCTCTAAGTAAGATATACTTAAAAGATAAATCACAGATCAAATCGCAAAACATTAAACAAATACTGATAACAATATCAATACTAAATATAAGATAAAAATGTACATAATTATATACAGATACTGACAATAATATCACAATAAGATTAAATTGTATAGTTTACATATAAAAACAATGATATAAAAATGGGAAGCATTGTGCAATTTCTGTCAAATGGGGAAATGAACTATTTATTATGGTATAAATTATAATGAAAAAACAACAACTTGATACATTAAAATCTTGCTAAATCTAAGCATGACCCTAGTTATAAACGTTGATCCTTTTGTGCAACTTCAGCTGAGCCGATTGTTAGGTGTCTCCAGCTTGCTGTGGCTTGGATTTGCTTGTTCTAGCTTCAAGTAGCCTTTAATAGCTCTGAATAGCTAAAATTGCATTCTACTGTACATGCTGCAAAATTCGAGTATTTGTACTTTCTCCAGCCCCTTAATTTTGGGATCACATTTTGGACAAACTATCTGCTATGAGTAAAAAATATATTTTTACCCTCAGGTAAATCTTTACATAATTCAACAAGCACACATCAGTAAAATATGCGCCATATAACTCATATTGCAAATACATTTGAATTTTGAATTTTAAAGATTAATTTTCAAAATGGGCTTCCAGGTTTTTAGCCTAAGAAACTAATTGCTCCTAAAAAAAAAGTCAATGCGTCATGTTTCAGCCTGCGTTTTGCAGCTTTTTTAAAAGTTTATATTTTGTAATTATGCCCAAGTGCTCAAAATGCACAAAAATTTTGTTCATGATCAAACACATGCCGAAGGATAATGCAACAAATGCAATAGACAAATGCAACAGGTTGAATGCTGAATCTTGGCTTATGAACATACAAATTGACTACAATCTCAGACAGATGTATCTTAAATAGATTCAGGGATACAAAAAGTAGTTCATGGCGTATTTCAATTATATGTTGATAAAAAATATCGTGATAAACATTTCTGAAGAAGCAAACAAGTTTGTTTCACCTCATTCTAACTTTATGACATTTTAATGAATTAAGAAATTTGTGCACAATAACAATATCATTTAATGACGTGCATCATATAAATCTTTTTTTTTTATGGTGGGGGGGGGGGGGGGCTGGGTTTTTTTTTCGTGTTTATTTCTTCTTTTTTTTTATTTATTTTTTTTTATTGACTTGCTATCAGAGGCTGCAGAAATTATATGGTCACTGCAAAAGTTTTTACATTATAAGAAATCTAATTTCCTTTTCAAATATTTAATAAAAAAAAAAATGTATTTTAGTTTTCCGGAGATGCCCTCTATCATTATCATACACTGATTTCGAAATATCCTGTCACATTTCTATTCAGTGACGGTGTAGTTGCTATACTTATACTTTCCAAACTGTATATTATTGTTCCTAATATGTCGTACAGAAGCTTCGGCTTGGGTCATATATTTTGTATTGTACATTGAATGTGACACCGTGATTTAAAATGACTTTAAATTAAATTTTACTACTACTTACTATTGATAAATGTATTCCTGTAATCTTTCGGATTGTTGACCTTGAAATAACAATCGTCCTGGAAACCCTATGGTACACAGATTACTCAAGCTTTGCATTTAAACCAATTGAAAGTGATAAATTTGATTAAAACGTGCTATGAATGCACTTTTTTTTTAACAGTATTTTGCACTAACGAGTGGATGTAACAATACCATGCAAAATTATATTCATTTTCAATAGAATGTGGTGTCATATTATCATTACGTCTGCCTATTGACCTATCTACCTATCTACCTACCTACCTACCTACCTACTTACCTATCTACCTATCTACCTACCTACCTACCAACCTACCTACCTATATATCTATCTATCCATCCATCCATCTATCTATCTACCAGTCAGTCAGCCAGTCAGTCATTCAGCCAGCCAGTCAGTCAGTCAGTCAGCCAGTCAGAAAAAACGTTGAAGTGATCAAACTGATTGGACTCTATGCACCATATAGCAAATTTCCATGAAAGCTAACAATTTGATGATAGATTAAATTTGCCTCAGTCTACAAAGATTCTGAGTGATGATGCTATTAAAATGGATCAGAGTTTCATAAGACATTCATATTACCATGTGATCTATTAATCCAAACTTTTCTACTAAACTTTACCAATTTATTTTTTAATTGTATGATAGATTATGTGTTTTATTTTTTATTAAAAGATCAATGAATTAGTGCTGCTATAAGTTACCAGAAAGTCAAAAATATAATAGAAGTCTGCTTACTTACTTACTTAGTTACTTATTTATTTACTTAGTTACTTACTTATTTACTTAAGGGGCATTCACACTACCACGTATAAGACCTATGAGTGACCAAGTACGTAAAAAATGGGCTACACGTGCTCACTAGTGGCTATGTTAATCAAGTATAAATTCTTTCCATGAGCATGCTTGGGGCAGTCGTAGATTGCTCGGCGGACGTCCGTCAAACACCCCATTTTAAGCTCGTGAGTGGTCAAGCGCGACAAGGAGCGTTCTACGAATTAGCACGACTATACGTAAATGCTCGGCGAGTGAATCACGTATGGCCAAGGATGAGCAAGAGTAATAAAATATTTTCATACGTGGTCACTCGCAGGTCTTATCCGTGACAATGTGAACGCCCCTTTACTTACTTAATTTTATATGATTGTAGTTGATATTTAAGATACATAATTTTATGTATTAAATAACGTTAACATTTGTCACATTATCAGATCTTGAAACCCTAGCTCAGAGGAAGCGCTCTGGGCTTCCAACCGCTAGGTCCCGGGTTCGATTCCCGGTCGAGCCTAAGTTGGATGGCTGTTTCATCCTTCATCTCATTGCCATGGTCTCTGCCTGTCCTAATTAGCCCAAATGGTGCAGAAATACAGGACGTAAAGCCCTAATCACACACACACACACATCAGATCTTGAAACAAATTATAACAAATCGCATGTTGTATTGGTTATTCATTGTCTGTGATATTCATTTCCAAGAACAATTTATAATCGAAATTCTACCCCATTATTCTGCAACTGCTCACGTAACTTTGAAACTTGATACTCTTTTGTCAGAACCAATTTGAATATCAAACCTTGCAGTTATTAATGATGCCTGTCATCTTTTTTGATAAAATTTGATCAGCTGCACAATACCCAAGCTTTTCAAAGGAGTCTTATAATTAATTCATGTTTATTTAGGCATTTATCTATTTGCTAATTTTTGTAATTCATTCATTAAAACTGAATTCGATGCTGCTAATTTGTAAATGAAAACAGGAGGCTTTTGAAAGGAGTTTTGAATGCATTTATAAATAAACAATTAGCTTTTAATATTAATAATAGAATATGGTATGGAGTTTAAATATTATGTCTGATGTAAGGTGGTTCAGCAATGAAGTTATCTATATTAATTAGTCAGTATCTGAACCAACCAGTGGACCCGTTCAAGCATAAGTCTTTCTCAACTTTCTTGGGAGCATTATGATTCAGCCCATTAGAATTATTTGTGGGCCTAAACACTCTACAATTGCAATCACTGCCTATAGCCAGCTCCCCATTTACACCTGGGTGGAGTGGAGCAAAGAGTTACAGAGGATCTGCTCAGTTCATCCATGCCATGGTGGGGCTCGAACCCACAACCCTGTGGATTGCAGATGAGCACCTTGACCATTACACTTAAACGTCTCCCCTAATTGTGATTAATTAATGCCAAAATATACCACACAGACACAAAGTATCAATTTTAACTATGATTTTCTTTAACTTTAGTATTTTTTCTTTTGACCTAATTTAACAGTTGTTTCTCTTTCAAAAATATTATTTTAAATATTTTTTTTTAATTTTCAGTGTCAAAATTGGGATGCAGACCTGTATTCAATTTTCAAATCCAAATGCAAATTTTTTACTGTCCTTTTCTATATAAGATATGTTCTTTCCGGAAACCACAGGAATTGTGTGAAACATTATAGATATTATTAATAAAAAAAGCTTTCTTGCAAAGAACGTGGGTGGGTGGAATAGCTCACCTGATGGGCTAATAAGGACAGGCAGGGACCATGGCAATGAGATGAAAGATGAAAGTGCCATCTAACTTAGGCTCAACCAGGCATTGAACCCGGGACCCGGTGGTTGAAAGCCCAGCATGGTACCACTGAGCTCGGCTCCCACCCCTTATTACAAGAACAACGGCAAAATAAATTAAAAATTAAACAAATCATTTTGTTCAATACCATCAAGGTGATCGGATAAAAATCGCCTCTCAAATATTTGCAACATGAACACAGGAAATAAGGAAAAATAAATGGCTGCCTTACTGCCTCGCAACAGATGCGAAACAATTGCAATTTGCCTGGCTGTTTTTCCTGTTTTGTTTATGCAGTGATTTGCCTGCCTTTCTGATTTAACGACAGAACACAAAATATTTAGAGCATCTGTTTCCGAGGTAAACATGTTTTGGCTTATGAGCATCTGTTTTAGGAGGCAGTTGCTTATCATATCTCTCCGCTGCAAAATTGCTGCTTGCTGCTGCATAGTATCTGCCTTATGCGGTTGTTTTGTTATGATATTGGTGCAAAAGTGTAATTGGAGTCAAAATTTCATTGGCTATTCTTGCTTTTTATTGTGAAATTATTGCCAAGTGTACTCTGTATGGAAGTCCTGTTTACAACTAAACCACAATCGTAGCACAGATCATTTCGTAGTAGATTTTGATAGTCGCAGCTGAGACAAACAATTTGATGGGAATTACAGATGAGGTCTCTTCTCTTCTCTCCTCTTCTCTTCTCTTCTCTTCTCTTCTCTTCTCTTCTCTTCTCTTCTCTTCTCTTCTCTTCTCTTCTCTTCTCTTCTCTTCTCTTCTCTTCTCTTCTCTTCTCTTCTCTCCTCTCCTCTCCTCTCCTCTCCTCACCTCTCTCTTCACTTCTCTTCTCTCTTCTCTTCTCTTCTCTCTTCTCTTCTCTTCTCTTCTCGTAGTTAACACACTCCATCCAGCCACATTACTCCTCCTCCTCCTCCTCCTCCTCCTCCTCCTCCTCCTCCTCCTCCTCCTCCTCCTCCTCCTCCTCCTCCTCCTCCACTTCCTCTTCTTCCTCCTCTTCCCCGTCCTCCTCTTCTTCTTCCTCCTCTTCCTCCGTTTCCTCCTCCTCCTCCTCCTCCACTTCCTCTTCCTCCATGATACAGATCAAGAATTGGGAAGACAAAATGTCTCTCTTCCCCCACGCACCAAAGGCTAAAGATGCCAATGATGTCATCGCATCACGAATCAGGTCAAAGGAGGCCAAAGTGGGTCATCACAGGTCAGAGCAGCGTCAAACTGGGTCATCCAGGGTCGTGCAAAGAGCAGGTTGGTCATTGGCCTCTTTCCTGCTTTTGTGATGGTCACTCAGACAGATGTGCGTGAATGCCAAAGAATTTAAGGTAGTGTGTGATTGGAATGAAATGAATTTGCACAAAGAAAGCCAGGCTATGAAGCCTTAAAACATCCGGGTAGCCTAGTGGTTAATGTTGTTATCTCACTCGTCAGCTCTCTTGAAGGTCCCTGGTTCAATTCCCAGCTTCAGCACTCTTCATGAGCTATATCAGTGGTGCCTTGTACTCGGTGTCTATGCTAAGGCAAGTAAAATACCCCACCCATGAGGTATATGTATACTGAGAGACTCCAAGCAGCCTTATCATCTCATCATTACATCTGCGTGCAGCTGGTCAAATGAGTAGATCAAGTTTCTGACCAGTAACGTTGAGACAATATAATAACCTTGAATTAACTGGAGAGAGATCAGAGGAACACAGCCATAAATACAAATAATATTATTTAATTATAAATATAACAAATGGGTTAAATATAGATATTATATTTCAGCTATAGCTAATTTATTTGTGAATGGCACTCAGCATAATGTTCAAATTGTGGTCTAGCCCAATCTAGCTCTATATAGCTCTTAAAAGACTGAACTTACTTTTGAGCTACACTGCACTGTAGGTAATGATAGAAATAGCACTGCGCCTTGAGGTATCTTATATTAGCCAAGAAGCATTACTGTAATGGGTACTGCATCTGTATCAAGGACAGTGTAGTGCCTGCTTCTATTGTGCTGGAAACAATCTTGATTGGATATGTCTATCATGATAGCAGGCTTTCCTATTAGTGTATTAGTAATAACTTTTAGAAAAATTCTCATTGTGAAAGTTATGATATTTCTTATGGGTAAAACGGGGGTGGTCGTTATATTGGGTTGTCTTAATTGTGAGGTTAACACTACTCAACTACAGTGTAATGTATAACCTCGCCACTAAGACCTCCTTAAACTGACAGAATACATCTCTGTCAAAACCAGTGGTCTTAAAAGTGAGGTGGTCTTAATAGTGAGGTGGTCTTAATAGTAAAGAGTTCTTAATTGTGAGGTGGTATTAAGAGTGAGGTGATCTTAATAGTGAGGTGGTCTTAATAGTGAGGTCGTCTTAATACAATATGTAGCGATGTATGGTCTTAGAAGTGAAGTGGTCTTGATAGTGACGTGTTCTTTAGGCAAGATTATGATGTATTTGTGAAAGTTTTATTTATTTATTTTGTTATTTATTTTAAATATTTTAACAGTAATGACCCAGATTTGAAATGACAGATGAAAAGCGTAATTTTGAAATGATTGATTTCTGTAATTCATTTATTCCTAATTTCACACATCTACAGCTTTTGCAAAAAAATATAAAAATTAAGATTGATGAGAATGATCATTAAATATGACAAATCATCTCTAAAATTAATCATAATTGGATATGAAATATTGTCATTTCTTTCAAAAGCTTTTTGCATCCATTACCATAAATTGGGAATACGTTTCCATGGTGATATGGGTATTAAAACATCTGAAATGATATTTTATCTCTCCTTTTAGAGTGTAATGTCTTTGAACTTGAAGCGATACATTTAAAGAATTTCTGAAGCAAAATTTATTGCCACCATTACCTATGTTAAATTCCCAGAGAGCATTCCAAATCGGGCCAGCATCGTTTCTATATCAGACACCGTCGGTACAACGTCGTTTCAACAGGGCCAACATCACGCCGACGTTGATACGATTTGGAATGTTATCTGCGTTGTAAATCCATGCAAACATTTCCAGCCTAACCTTTCAATAACATCTTTGAAATGTAATAATGATGTTTTTGAAATGTTAGTTTAACATTAAAATATTTTGGCAATGTTAATGAAACATTTATTTTTTAATGTTAGACACCTGAATGCAAAAATATACTATTAGATAGGTTTATCACATGGTGTGGACTCCAAGCCATATCATCTCATCATTTCATTAGTTTTGATAACAATATTCTCGTTTAACAAGATCGGGGAAATAAATTACCATTCATAATTAATATAATCGATATATTTAATACGGTGCATACTTTAGATAACATCTCATCATGACATCTGCCTCTGTATTCTAGCCACGTGACTGCAGTAAATGTATATCTCAACCATAGCAAAGAAACTATAAGTACCAAACTTGTAACTATCCTGCATAAAACTAAATATTACCAAAATTACTCAATATTACCAGTTTTTACTCATTACCGTGGATTATTACTATTTTCACCCTGGCTATTTTTAGCACAAGGTCCTCTTATTTGTTTGTGTGCACGAACAATTAGCCTCGTCTTGATACCAGCCTCGTTCCGGGTCTAATTGTCACGTCCTTCCGCGGCGTCTTCATTACATGATCGTTCTACTTCCGGCGGAAGCAGAAGACATTGTCATTATCTGCAAGAAAATTATGGGATGTCTTAAGGAGTCTTAAGTTCTTGGGATAATTGCTATAGTCACCTACACATAAGGATACAACACATAAAGACACATTCAAATGATTAATGTGTATATCTTCACATCTTATGAGTTTTTGTTTATATCGGAAAAAGACCGGAGGCTCGCCTTAATTGTGGTCTTAATAGGGAGGAGGTCTTATAGTGAGGTAGTCTTAATAGTGAGGTGGTCTTGATAGTGAGGTGGTCTAATAGTGAGGTGATATTAACAGTGAGGTGGTCTTAATAATGAGGTGGTCTTAATAGTGAGGTGATCTCGTAATTAATATATAATGTAGCCTTAAATGAAGTTCTCATTTCTTAAATGCACAGCAATTAAGAAGCTTTCGACACGGGCAAAAACCTTTGAAGAAACTTTGAGTACACTTCAA